>JAVCKT010005513.1:0-23863 GCA_032273925.1 Rhynchotus rufescens | reverse complement strand
TCTGGAAGTGCTTTTTTTTTTTTTTTTTTTTTCCCTTTAACCTTAATTTCTAGGACTAAAGGTTTGTCCATCTTTTGCAGAATTAACTGTTGTCTTTATTGCATTAATTTTAATTAAGGTTGACCTGGCAAAGATAATATTTGAAAAGGGAAAGTCATGAATAACTGGAAGAAAATTTTTACTATTGCATAGAATCTGACTCACCTCTTAGTTATATTCTGTGGTTTCTGATTTTCTCTATTTGAAGGTTATCTGTTTGTTTCCTTATTAGTCACCTTGCCTTCTGATAAGCAAATTCTTCCAGGTTGTATTGCTAGTGGGGTTTTTTTAGTTTGTTTTGTTTTAATTTGTTTTTAACTTCCCAGCTTGGAAAGCAGGGCTTTTCTTGCTGTATCTTTTCAAAAACTGAAATCACAGTTTCGTGATCAGTGTGCCTGTTCTTCATAGAGACCCTCCAGAGGAAGTTTAACTTTTAAGTTATAAATTAAAAATGAGCCTTAATGTCTTTGGTATATTTTTCCTCTAAAGGTAAAGGTGATGCTTCTGACATGAAAATTTAGTCAGTCTTTTTTTTTAACATAGATAACACGTATGCGAACTCGGGTTTAGTGTGATTTATGTGTTCTCTAAACTCTACAAAACTTTAAATAAGCTGACGGGGGATATCTGGTATGGAGAGAAACCTGAGTCATTGGCCTTGGGACCACAGAAACTTGAGAGCTAAGGCTGAAAGCAGAATACTTCTCTGGACAAAGTTATTTCCTGGCCCTTTAGCTCTTAGGGTGCTTTCTGGAGGGGACCTTTTGTATTACTAGATATATTTTCATTAAAAGTTGCTTCATATTCACTTGTATAAATCAGCTCTTTTGCCCGTTTGGAGTTTGCCATGCTTTCTGAAGCAGGGAGCTGCGAGGGACTTTAATGAACAGAGAGAAGTGGGGGTTCTTGGGTTAGTTCTCGATGCAAAGAGGAATTACAAACAACCGGAGCTCTTTAAACGTATATAATGTCATTCAGTATGAGAGTCAGAACGTGGCTACACAAAAGAGAAAGCCAAAGGCAGTAATTATCATCTTGGGAAGTCTCTTTAGCCTCCACTTTGGTATAGATCTGGTCTGTTCAGTGTCTGCTGTAGCTTCACAGCAACCGAAAGTTATCATCTTCAGTCAAATCTGCTCTTGATAGAAAAAAAATGTGCTTTTCAGTCTTGCTTCTGTTAGTTTAAAATGTATGAGTCCAAGGGATAGATCCCTTTCAGTTATTTGATGTATATCTCTCCAGTTGCTAGAAATATTTCAAATCCCTATTATAATTTTGGAATCTGACCTATTCTTTCCTCCTGAGTAGTAAGAAGCCTTATCTATGGGATGTTTCAGGCAAAATTCACTCTTTACGGAGTCTTTACAGGACCACATACCTGTAAAACTCAATACATGTTTTAGCATTAGCATCACATCTCTTCTGAAAAGATTTTTTCAGAATTGAAATGAGAATAGTCTTGGGAAGAAGAATAAAAAAAGAATTACCTACAAGAAATCTCTCCTAGCTAAATCCTGCTTTCCTTCAGTGGTAAATTCTGTGGTGTAGATTCAAGGGTGTCCAGTCTGGTTATTGAGGCTTCAGGTGCTAAGGGACTTCAGAGCTAAGGAATGTCCTAGTGATGATGATCTGCAACAAGTGAGAGGCCATACTCAAAACAGAGTGCCTATTTAGAAAAGGCTATGATTGCTTCTCACATGGACAGTCTTCCCCCCACCCCACCCCCTGAGTGATGCATTTTTATTTATTTTTACCAGGATTTGACTTTCATCTAGATTAAGGCTTCTTGTTAACTTGGCAAAACAGGATCTTTCTCTGTAATAGTAGAATTCTTCTGTCTTTATTGCTAGCTAGCAGAATATGATTTAATGATAATACTGCTGTTGTGTTTGTTTTTCCTAATGATCCTAAAAAATATTCACTTGGAAAATTAAAGTATTATGTGTAGTAGAATCTGGCCTTCATGAGTCATTTTCCTTACAAGATTATTGTATCTAAAATGGTATCTGTGTTTATATAAAGAGCAGACTTTGTGCCTACGTGCCTGGCCGCCTTGTCCCATTAGACAGACGGTTGGATGGGCTGGTCCCCCCCCAGGTTCGGAAGGGCAGTCTCCAGTGGAAGAAACGTGTTGTGTTATTTATGTGGCACTTTGTAAGCCTGCAGAACATGTGACATGGGGTCTAGCAACAGAGTATGTGTGGCAAAAGGTTCTGGCTTTTCCTTTCTACTCCAAAGATTTAGCTGGGGAGTATGTATGCTTTGTATATGCTTTATCTACATAAATGCCTAGGGACACACACACATGTGCATTTAGTTCTCCTTTGGTTCATAACAAATTGCTGATGGCAGTGCTTAAAACTTATCTTTAATCCCTAGGATCCCTAAAATCCCTCCAAGTGAAGGAACCAATATTAGCATCAATAAATTGCTCATATTCACACTGTGCTAGTGGCAATAGACCAATAAATATTTTTGAGATGTAGAGACCAAAAGCATTAAAATAAAAAAGGAGTTTCTTGTATGTGGATAAAATAGTACCTATGAATTAAGATGTGTTGAAAGTAAATTTCTTGATAGGACTCTTTTCATCTATTTTTATTAGTGACTTTCCAGTATATTAGTTATGTGTTGAGCTGAAATTCATTTCAATTCCTAGATTGTGCACGTGATGTTTAGGGAGAATAACCTGAATTACCTTAAGAATAAAGGCTCTTATAGTTACCTGAACTGAAAAAATGAACTTAGTCTGAAGTATGGTTGATTGGTTGGTGTCTCAATTAAATTACCTTTTTTGTTTGTTGTTTTTCCCCTTTATTGTAGTTTCCTACTAGGACTTTTTTTGGCCTGTCTTTCTATAACACAAAGGATAAAAAGCTTAGCCCAGTTGGTTGGATTATAGGTCTTTCTATTAAAATATATTCTTATTTTGTAACTATATTCCTTTTTTCTGTGTTTGTTTTTTCTGAGCCCAGAAGTCCAAGTGGATGCTGGAGCCCCTGGATCATGTGATCCAGGAATGATGATCCACATGAATAGATGATCTATGATGAATAGATCCATCTATGCATGATCCATAGAAAACAGACTTTCTATGCGCACTTCTCAGCCATAGCAACGATACCAGGCACACTTTATCTGACAGCCGCTGCTCTGCAATGCAGTGGGAAAGTTAGGGAGAAAACTTAGAGAGGAGTGACTTTCCCGTTTTTTTTGATTCCAGAGTTATGCTTAAAGACTTGAGTCACAAATGGATTTTTCTCTCTATAGGTACAATATTCTTTGAAAATTTTATATACAATGTAGATTAATGCATGCATGATGACTTGGTGAAGTGTGTGCCCTCAGGAAGTAGAGGGGAAGTTTTACTTGCATACGTTGTGGAAAACATATGCAACTAAATTTAGCCCATGCTAGTGGATTATACTTATTTTTGAAAATTGTGTGTGGGATACTTCCAACCTTGTATGAAAAAAGGGCATGGGAAGATTTTTATTTCTATTTGGACCTTTGCATCTCTTCTTTTTTTCCCCTTTCTTCAAGGAAAAAAGTCTCTATACAGAAGACAAATTATTTCTCTGCCTACACTTGATTCTTAGGCTGATTTTAGCACTGTTTTGTCATGCTGCAAGATTAATCAGTGTGTGCCGGGTTTGTTTTTAGCCTCCCTTGGTTTTGTAGCTCGTTAGGGCTTCTCCCATAGGCAAAGATGTTAGCTTAACTAGGAAAGCTTAGCTTCTAACCCCAAACAATTTGTTTCCTGTTCTTTTTGAATAAGTCATGCTCGGATGCAGTAGTATTAGAAATTGCCTTTCATTGTACGCAGTACGTATTTAATACAGTTGATACTGATGTGATTTAATTTAATATATGAAAGAAATAAAAAAGCATTGGGAGGTTTAATCTGCCAGCACTTGAGAGTGCCTTTTAGGCAGGGGTGCTGTTCTGAAAATGTGACTCCCAGAAATACGGTACTGGCCTGACCTCCTGGAGACTCAAACCTAGGAAATAACTTTTTTTTTTTTTTTTTTTTTTTTTTTTTTTTCCTTCTTCCTTGTGTTATTACAAAACTTAAAGACTAGAACAATAAAGGATGTTTTGTGAACCATGGGTTTGATTTAGTTGAAAATGTATTGATTGATTTTCTCTTTCAAGAAAAATACACTTTGATATTTTAATTGCTTGTTGCATCCATAGCTGAAAAAAGAGTTGTATTCCTTTTTTTCTTATACATTTCAAAGTTTATCTGTTCTTCTGATAAAATACATTTTCTCTCCCTGCAGATTTTGTTTTGCCCATTTTGTTTTGCCCTGCATTTGATTATCTCAAGCTAAGGAAATATTATTTTGTTTAATAGATTTTAAGGATACTAATTGCTTATAATCTTATGAAGTCAGGGACAATAATACACTCAAACTTGTGGATTTTGCCTTGTATTTCCAATCAGAGAGAGATGCAAACTCCCTGCTGTGAAGTATTTTTCATATATTCAGAGAATTGCTTTTTATGCTGCATTTCATGAAACTATTACTACTTAGTTTTTCTGCATGTAACTGAAGGTGTTTGTATGCAGAGTTTTTGGCCAAGTAGACAGTAAAAGGACACATCAGAAGGTTGTGACTGGAGGCTGGGCATCCATTTTTAACCCAGGCCGTCCTTACAGCTTGTCCTCTGTCTTTGGAGCACCTTATTTTTCAGCAGAGTTGCTGAAGGTTGAGTCAAGTTTGTTCAGAGTTGGATCCCATGGAAACGTGTTGGCAGGTGTGATTTAGCAGTGCTTAATCCTGCGCGTTCCTGCGTGTGGGAAGCGGGTGACTTCCCTGCACTTGGCTCCCCACTATGGCCTTGCTCCGTGCTGGGATGTGGTTATGGCTCCACTTAACCTCTTGCTTTTATCAGGAAGGTGGAAGAGGTATTGCAGTAATTTGGATATAATTTCCTGCAATGAGGCTCTGCAGGAAAACAACAAAAACCAAAATCCAATCCTTAGGGAGTTTTTGAACACGAAGCTGGGTGCTTTGTGAAAGATTAGAGTGTAACTGTGTGTTACCACTTTGTTGTATTTTATAGTACTTACACTAGTATTTATGATGGTACTACCATAATATTATGACATTTTGTCTTGATAGCTCTGAGAAGTAGTTAAATCACTCTGTTCCACAAAGAGAAAATGAGTCATGCAATAACTTGAGAAATTTCTTGTGATCTATGGGAGTTCTTCTCGAGCAGGATAGGTGTCATTATGTAATGCGTACAGGTCTCGAGCCAGGACTGCTGCAGTGCTGGGAAATTATAGCAATGTACACAATACAAATTATGTGGTTCTGTGTGCAGCTGTCCTATTTCTAATCCAATGCCATACTGCTGAGGTAGTTTTATTTTCCATCAGATAAAAATCTTGTCAATAAAAATGTTATTGCTCAAAATTCTGAACTAGTAAAATATTCAAAGCTGTTTTTTAAATCAGATAGTGTCCATTTGGGATGGATAGTCTCCATTTGGGATGGAGTAGGGGGAGGTAGAATGTCCATATTTCATCTGAAAGTTTCTTTTTTTTTTCTGAATTCTCAAATGTTATTAAAGGACTCAAAGTGAAAATATTTCTACCATAATTTCTGGGAAAACACCCCGTTGGTTTGAGATCCCTCCACCCTGCTCCAGTGGGGAGGAAGCAGGGGCTAGGGAGGAAGGAAGCGGGACCCCAATTGCAGGGGAAGGACCTCGAGCTTGCAGAGCAGGATCTCTGTGAGACGCTGGTGAGCTGTGGTGCTGCCTGCCTACCCCAAACCTTGCCGGTGAAATGGAGCCATCACTTCTTTGCACTTTGCAGCTGGTGCTCAAATGCCAAAACAGTCGGAGTGATGCTTTTTTGCAAGAAAGAGAGTGTCTCCCTATAGTCCCTTGGTATCTCTCATATCTTGGCCAAAAATCTTCTGCTGACTTTGAGTATTTTTCTTGGTCTTTCATATCCCACATAGAGTCTCAGAGCTGGGAGATTCTTTAAGGATGGAGTCACCGTGCTGGGAAGTGGCTGTGGCCGTGGATGCCGGAGGGTGCTGGTTTGGGACTGGCATCAGAAACACGCTGTACAGCATTTTCCTGGAGCCCATAGTTCAAGCCATGGCTTTTTTGCTGTTGTCTCCGAGCTGTAACTGTTTGAAAAGAACCACGTATATATTAAAATATATACGTGTGTGTGTGTGTGTGTGTGTGTTTAAAATATTATTTTCAGCATCCTGAATCAGGGTTTCAGCCCAGAGATTGTAGACATAGCATTAATTTCACTAATTAGTCTTATATACAGATGTGTTCCTAATTGTTCCACAGTTGTGAATTTACCTAAATTAGAGGAAAGCTAGCGTGATTAAAAATCTGATTATTCCAAACTAGAAGATTATCCTGAAGGGCAGTATTCCCAAAAACTTTCAACCAGATTATCCTGGTTTCAGAGATAATAAAATACAGCTTTCTGTTTTGTTAATGCAGTCAACTAAATTCAAATGTACTTGTTTCTTTTCTTAATTGTCCCTGCAAGTTGTTATGGCAGTGTCAGTTGTTGTGTTAATTTTGTGTGCAAGATAAAATTGTAAGATCCAGTCTAATTGATGCTTTAATGAATCGTATTGGCTTGAAGCCAGACAATACCTATAATCCCTACGAAGTAGAGAAGCACCTTGGTTTTGAGTCATATTATAGTTGTGCATGTCATCAGTAGCTGCCAGCTGCAGTGAACACTTAGATTGATGTTACCTCCATGCAGATCAGAACCAAGCTGTGCTTTTACAATCCATGTTTCACACAACTGTTTGTATGTCATGATGTTTTATCTTGCGCTCGATGCACCATCCCAAACGATGGCAAAGCTGTTTGGGATCAAAGTAAATAATTTGAGATAGGCTGGATTATGTTTTTCTTCATAATCTTACTCTCTTTTATCTGCCTCCCTATGCTGTTTTTTGGGGAGAGATGTTAGATGAAGAAAAGGAGGAACAGTGAAAATTCATTTATTTTCTGTTCGAAGGTCATTCTGTGAGACTTGGTTTATATAAAATGCAGCATGTGGAAATGCTCTGCCACTCTGAAACTTAGAAAATAATCGGTCTTTAGAGAGCAAATAAGTAGTTAAGCTGTTTCTGTGGCTGCAGGTCTCTTAAGTGATTGGTCCCAAGTACAGCTTGACAGCTACGTGCATGTTGATTGCTTCTGCAAAAATGGAATCAATTGTCTTAAGGAAGATAATGATTTTGTTTCTGAAATTACTTAATTCCTTGTAGCAGCGAGGTGATGATTGTTATTAGAAATTGTTTCTTTGCAGCAGCCTTTTCTCTAGCAGAATCCGCAGCAGAGAAATTGGAGCATGCAATTTTTGTGTTAGAAATAACAGATTTTGACATGCTTCTGCTGCCTGGGTACTGGGTGACGTCAGAGGCAGAAAATGGGTGCGCTTGGCGCTGAGGTGCCGTCAGGTCAGCAGCAATAGCACTTCTCTCAATCTCTTTGTTGTGCAGTAGCTACAGATGGGATTAATAACATGACGCAGAGTGCTGAGCAGTGTCACCTTGTCGGGACTTCCCATGTTGGAGTCTCGTGAGAGCTTCCATGTTTCTAGACTTGTGTCCCTGTAGAGCCGCAATGAGAGGGATCGTTGAGGTGGCCCTGCCGGCCTGGCTCTTGGGCTGAGCCTGGGACCTGGACCTGGGCTGCTGCAGCCCCAAGGCCTGGGTTAGCAAGGCAAGTGCCCGGGACTCCCTGTGTTCCCGGCTCCGGCTTCTGCCTTGCCAAGGGCCCCTGGGCTCCTTAAGGCCTTCAGTGTCTGCCTGGACACCATGAGAGCCGCTGCTGCCTTGCGGAAACCCTGCCTGCATCACCACGTCTTTGCAAGTGAGTTATTTAGGGTTCGCTGCCTGTGAGTGACCTCCAAACAGCCATTTGCTGTTTTTTGGTGAATAAAATATGCCACCTTCTTGAATCCTCTCAGAAGCAATGCAGGGAGCTCGCAGGTACTGCCCACATCTCAGACTGAATTATTTAACTGTATAAAACTCACATTAATCCCAGTTAGCCTCACTTAATTACAATTTTATAAACTTAATGATGCAGTTTTTACATGTTAATCCAGTGTTTTTGAGCAGTCAAAACTTTTGCTCGTGTAGGGACCATGTGGTTATGTAAAATAATCTGAACATCTTTTCAAATGTTTTAGTTTCGTAACTAAGGGCTGAGGGCATAGCTTTATGGGCTATAGTTATGTGCCTTGAAAGCAGTGTTTTACCATAAACAAATTCAGTACAGAGGAAGTCAGAACTTCTGTATGTTTGCAGAGATGCTCACTTCTCCCAGTGCAATGCATTTTGGTGGCTCTCAGTGTACATGCCAGGCTCAGTGAAGCAGAAGAAACCTCCTTCTTCTGAATATTTTATTACTGTCGCTGGGAAAGGTGTAAAGTGCGTATTTAATGGTGTGGCTTTGTTGTGTTTGTTTTTTAAGGTACAGGCTAGGATGGAAGTGGCCTACGTGGACTAATAGAGGCAGCTAACAGAAATGCAGGCCCCATCAAAACTCATAGGGTTACATGCACAGGTTTAAGCTCTTAAACGTTTCAGTAGCTTAGGCTTTAAGAGTTTGGAGTTTTACGTAAGTGAACAAAGCAGTATTCTATCTTCCTAGTGTGTATCTTCAGTTACGTGTAAAATGTTAGATAATCTTATTTCAGATTTTCCTACATATAGTTTGGAAAACGCAGCTAGATTCATGCAGAAGTAAAAATAAGTATATCTATAGTTTTCCATTACTAAAGCCTCTTTTTTCCCCCCCGCTCCCTGCCTTTAGCTTTATGTCTTCCAAGTTTCGGTCCCAGAGAAGAGAAGTCCCTGTTTCTGACTTTTCTCTTTCAATCTTTCACTCATTTTCAGAACTATTTATTTCTATATTTTGGAAGTTCATTACCAGTTTCTCCAAAGCGATTATGGAAATACTCAAGGTCTAGTTACATATTTTGAAGGGAGCAAAAGAGATGTTAGTGAAAATGATGATAATGAGAGTGTCCTTAAACCTATTTCCATGCTGAAAAACTCAAACTTCCAAATGACAATTTTGAATACTCTTGACTTTGTTTAGTCATGTAAGAATATCTCTCTTTTCTGTAATTACTTTTTCTGTTGGTACTCTTAAAGAAATTTGACTTCCCTTTCATTTTAGATAGGTGTTGAGTTAAGTTCCCTTCTGACCCTTTAGGATAACCCTCAAGGGAAACAAAATTGTTTCCCCCAGTTCTGTCCTGCTCTGCCTGGGTTTCTCTGTGGTGTTACTCAGGTTTGACAGCCATGAATCTGGAGTTTCTCTGGGTGAGCAGAGAGGTTGTCTCTGACACTGCTGATGTTTCCAGGTGCTCTAGTCACTTCTTGGCCTCTCTTGCACTTGCTGCTTGCTCTGTCCTTCTCCTGGAGAGGGTTGGGAGGACCCTTCCCAACTATTGCTACTGCTGATGGCAGAACTGAGCAGGTTGAAGTGCTTTTGGGGAGGGCCTCGCTGAAATCTGCTCTTCCATACGTTTGTCACCATGGCAAGACTTGAGCCGAAATCTTTTTAGACAGCCTAATTGCTCCTTGTCTGTGAACTGCTGAGATGGTTATCGCTGTATGTTGACAGCAGCTCAGCAGCTGAGGGTTGGACTATGGAGAGTTGGAGGTTTGGCTTTCATTACTCTGCTGCTTCATTCTACTTCTGAAGTCAATTATTTAAATTGTCACACAGCTATTGAGGAGCTGCGGAGTGCTTCAAATCAGCTCTGCAGGAGATAAGGTACAAGGCAGCTAAGCCCAGGACATTGCTGTGGAGGGAAAGACTGGGTACACAGTTTTGCTTTGCACAAGGGAAGCAATTACTCCATAGCTCATTCCAGAGAGGAAAGCAATTGCTTTTTCCTGGCACTGACAAAAATACTAAAGCTGAAAGACTATAAATTCACTTTCCAGTACTCTCTCCCTGTCACTCTGTCCTGCTCTGAAGATTTCTTTGCTGCAGCCATTTGTTGCCCGGCATTCTTGCTCCCAGATTTTCTTAAAACTCTCCCTATGACTAGCAAAGGTCACTTGTGTAGGAACCCATTTGGATAACTTATTAAGGTAGAAATATTTACTGTCTCAACTATTTTAAAATATATATGTAGCTAAAGGACAATAAACAGTACAGAGTTTCATTTAAGGCTGAGGAAGCTGGACCTGTTCAACCCGGAGAAGAGAAGGCTGTGTGTATAAATACCTCAAGGGAGGGAGTGAGGAGGAGGGGACCGACCTCTTTTCAGTGATGGCCACCAGTAGGACTAGAGAAAATGGCCACAAACTGAAGCAGCAAAAGTTCCACAGGAACTTAAGGAAAAAATTGACAGTGAGAGTGACAGAGCACTGGAGCAGGCTGCCAAGAGAGACTGTGGAGTCTCCTTCTCTGGAGATCTTCAAAACCTGCTTGGTGACAGCCCTGTGCCACATGCTCTGAGTGACCCTACATGTACAGGGAGTTGGACTAGATGGCCTCTGCAGGTCCCTTCCAACCCTAGGGATTTCATGATTCAATCTTTGACAGGGTTTGTCCTCTAAAATACCAGGGTAGGGGTGTGTGTGTGTGTGTATTTTTAACATAATGAAGTTTCTGTACTCGTAATCTCTTCCATTGCTTTTCCAAGTGTGGCTACAGAAATTTCTTCGCAACTTAGACTTCTTAGGACTCAACCTGGAGATGTCTTAGATGTTGAGTTCTTGCATTTGTAGTTTAAATTTTTGTACTGGCATTTATTACAAATGTGCAGATTGCCAGACTCATCAGAATCAGGAACGCTCCAGGTTTTCCTGGAAAATGAGGTCCTCCACCTCATGACAAAATTACATAATGCTTTTCTCCCTTCTTCATCTCGTTTTGTTATGAGGTACATTTCCATGAAAGCATACAGCTCTTCAGTTTACATATCCTATGCAACAGCTTTTTTTTGTTTTTATGACTTATTAATCAAATGTAAATTAGACCCAATTTGAAGGTTACATTTCTCTGAAAAGTTGGCTCAGACTGATGTATTTGCTTCACTTCGAATGGCAGATACCCAGATGGGCATCCAGGGTGGTGGGAGGGTGTGTCCTAGCTACCAAGGCAGGTGTGAAGGTGGGTATCCCATCGTGTGCTCTGAGCCACATGGCTTCTCCTTTGAGGTGCTGTCCTTGGTGAGACGGCTCGGATAAAGGGTGCCCAGGTAAGTTACTGGGTGCTGCAAGCCCTATCCCAGCTGGGGGAACGACTGCAATCACCCTGATAGGGTAAGGCACTTAATAATGCATGTTCCTTCCTAGGTCTGCCACAGATCAATTGTGTGCTTAACAGCAAAGGAGTGATTGAAAACGGAGTTCAATGGTTAGTGTTTCTGCAGTACCACAGGCTTGCAGGACTCTGTTGGGCACAGGGAAGTTGGCTGCTGCCTGGCAGACAGGCACTAGGGCAGGCAGCTTTGGATAGCGCTGTGCCTCTCTGAAGCAAAGAAATAGAAAGAAGTTAATGAAAAAAAGGTAAAAAGCAGAATCTTCACTTCTAATAACCCTGCACTAACACTAGGTATGAATTAGAGCAGAAGGAAAGCTGTTATTTAATTGCCTTGGATGGAAATCTTTCCAAGTGGACTGTCTGTCTCAGACTGGGATCTCAGAAGCCAAATCAGGAGACAAGCAGACAAATCTGTACCTAAGAGTGGCAGCCTAAAAAATCCCAAACCCATAAGCCTGCATTGTGCCTGTTGCCTTCAGAACATTTCAGCATGTTGTTTGCTTGGGACATTTTAATTTTAAATTATATTTAGTATTTTCTTGCAGATAGTAGAAGGTGGCAGTTCTGGTTCAGTATTGCCTCAACTGCATTTTCTCTTAACTTTACCAACTGAGGTAGTTTGTTCTTTCACACGTTTTCCATGGGTTTTTGAAAGAGGAGAAACACTTGTGTTTGTGAAATAGCACTTTACTTAGTTTCTCAGTGGGAAGCACTCTTTGTGGGGGACAAAAAAAGGAAATAGGTTACAGAAATGACAGTTGCCATGTTATTCTCAGATGAGAAGCCATTCCTTCACAGCAATCACTCCCAACTGTGTAGAAAATTGTGCAAAGCCACTGCAGCAGCGTTCAGCGCAGCAGATCTGCTCCCAACAAGTGAAGCCAACAAGTGAGGTATTTCTTCTTGCTGTCAAGTTATTTTGGCTTGAGCGTGGCAGATCAAACTTCCCTGGGACTTGCAGCTGTGTAGCAGTTGCTCTAGGTAGATGTGTGATGTGTGTTAGTCACAGAAAGGAAACTTCTGTCAGCTTGGAAGAGAAGAGGCAGTAGCAGTACTGTAAAGTTCAGGAGCCATGCTACTGGAGTAACAGAAGGGTGATTTTCAAAAAAAAAACATTTTGGCCTTTGTTAACAAGCAAGGAGTGTGGAGGAGAGAAGCTTCCTCCAGCCCCGTGGCGTAGCGGCACGAGCGGCCTGTGCAGCTGCTGTCAGGTCGACCAGTGCCAGCAACGTGATGCAGAGTGTCCGTGTTGAGTCAGCCAGGGATGGTGGCACCGAAGCTATCCAAAGCATATGGTTGTGTGTAGGGCTGCTTGGATTTTGTTGTTGTTGTCTTGTTTTTTTTCTTTTAATTAACAGTTTCGTGACAGTTGAAGATAAATAAAAAGCAGTGATTATGTCTAACTCAGACTTCTCAGATGTGTTGGGAGGTTTCTGCCTTTTTTTTTTTTGTTGTTGTTGTTGTTGGCAGGGCAGATGTCCTGAAAGAGTGGTAGTTTGTAACGGGAATAACCAAGAGATTGTTATTTCTAATATACTTGCTTTAGTTGATGGTGAGAGCTGAGGGGTCCTGAGCTGTTGTCCTCCAGGACAGTCTTTGGTGTTGTCTGACCGGCCTAGTTTGCTGCATTGCTCAGTGCTCTCCAAAAATCAGCACTGGGGGTTAGACTCTTTCATTTGCCTCTTGCTGTGTGTCTGTTCTTGAAGCATAGTCAGCAAATGAAAGGCCCTTAGCTTTCAGGTAACTAAAATAGCACTGTGTTTTGCTTTGTTTTTTCTGTTTAAGTTGAAAGCGATAGGTAATGTGAGAGGCCGGAGGTGCTGTCTCCTTGCTAGGTGTCCTGTAGTGCCTGTTCTTCTTTCCTCATCAAGAGAAGTAGGGACGCTGTCACGTTTCGGGAAGAATGACTTCATGTCATCCAACCCCGGCTTTCTCTGTGTGCCTCGGAATGGTGTAGGGTGACGACTGCTAGAAGAAGGTGAGAAGGGAAAAACTGTCCACGAGGGATTTTCCACAAATAGAGAGAAAAATCTGTTAGATGCGTTCTTAATTCCCAGTGGTTCAGGGTTTTGTTTCTTCCTTTCTGTGTGCTTTAAAGATGAGATAGGAAGATAAGAGCTAAGTTAATGATGGTTGCTAAAAGAGGAGAAAGCCAGCAGTATCTTGACTTCTTTTTCGTTCTTTTTTCTGTTTTTTTTAAACTAACCAATGTCCTTCCTTAATGTCTTCTGACACCATTGGTGTGCCAAATACAGTGATTTTGTTGTAACAGTGCCCAGAATGTCTTAGAATAATGTTTTAAAACTTTCTGTAGAATGTAATATAATAAATGTAATAAGTTTGTCAGCTATGTTTGTAGAAAATGTCTGCTGAAATATACTGCATGTTTTTCAGTAGGTGTTTCTGAAGTTCTCAGTTGAATCTTAGAAGCAGTTGGACGGACAGAATCTGCTAGGGTGAGGGAGGAGAAGGGTTAACTCTCTCTGGAGGGGAAGTATTACAGATGAATGCCCTAATAGGAGGTGCTATTATGAGAGTAAGGCTGAACTGTGATGAATTAAGTAATTCCTCCTCATGCTAGAAGAGGAATGAGTTTTTAATAGTTGAGAATTGGAAGGCCACCTTATTTAACAGGAAGAAGGAAACAGGGAAAATAGTCTCCTGAAGAGCCCCCTGTCACAGAGTTGCCTTGCCTATCAGAAACCGTGTTTTCTGGACATGGGAAGCAGTGATCGAGAAACCTTTTCTGTTTAAGAAAGCTGAGCCATGATTGTTTCTTATTGCGACTCTTAACTCTCTGACTTGTTTTTAAAGACAAATTATAACTGATCCATCATAATGTTTCATAGAAATTACTCTATGTACTTCCAGCAATAGATATTTTGCATTGGTTTTTAAGCAGTTGCAGAGACCAGGAGCCTGCTGCATGTGTGTAACCCACTGCAGAGCCATGCAGGAGCATGAGGGCATCCTCGGAGGGGCCACGTGGAGATATTCTTGATGCTCCTGGGCATCATAGGGAGCTCTATGTGTGGCAGTTGCTGCTATTGGTCCATGGTGTTGTGTGGAATATGGTATCAATGTGATAACAACGGAGCCAGGACAAAATCTCTTTTCCTACTGTTGCCGTGTGTGGCTCTTGTCTTGTGGTTCTCTGTCCTAGTTCTTCAAAAACTCGTAGTTGTTTTTATTGCCACGTGGGACTCTCTCAGCTGTGCCCAGTTCGGTGGTGCCTTCTGCCTGACAGGCCCTTGAACTTCTTTTCCTCAGTCTGGAAGTGGCATAGCCCTCACGGGAAGGACTTTTGCCTCAAGCAAGGGCTGGGCGTTTTTAGGTGCTGACACAATATCATTAAAACTGAACAAAGAAGGGAAGGCTTTTAGAAACAGTAATTGCGGGCAGGTCAGTAACAAAATCAGCGAGTATTTCTTTTCTGAATGATGTGGGGAAAGAAAAATCCACTTCCACATTGAGCTTCTCCCTTCTACAAGAGCCTTGTAGAGGAATGATTTTGGAAGTAAAGACTGAGAGAATTTTTTTTTTTTTTTTTTGAAGCAGACTGGCGCACTTTGAAATAGCCAGCTAGCGCTGGAGCTAGTGTCGAAGGTGTCCACCTTTCTTTACAAAGAGAGGTGGTTAAAATACTCTAGGAAAAAAAAAACAGCATTTAAGCTTTTAAAAGGCAAAACTGATTTTTGGTTTCCCCTTTTGTTTCCCGCTTTTCTGTTATCTTGTTGAGGAAGATGAAGTTTGGCGATAACCTAAATGCATAATCACAGATTAAAATGGAAACTTGCTTCCTCTGTTACCCCTCGTGCCTGGGGATCGGAGTTCATCTTACTTGTTTCCGCTGCTGGAACCTGAGTTCAGGTGAACTTTCCGTTGGCGTCAAGTGCAGCAGTGGCAGGGCCTGGCCCCTGCCCTGTGCGGGTGCGTTGCGGCTATAAGCGAGGCTCTCGGAGTAACAAGTGCTCATAACACTTTGTGCTCATGAAACACTGCCATTTTTAATATGCTTTTGTGAGGTATCCAAGTTGCCATCAAAATGAACAAAAAACTGCAAATGTTCGTAAAGCAGAAAGAAGGATTTGGTAAATTACCATGAATGACATGGTCGTGTACCTCCTGACCATGGGACTTCAGGGCTTCTCACTGGCCCCCATCCTGCCTGCACATGCCTAGGAAAGCCACCTTAGTGCTCTCGGTGCCCTCTCTCTGCTCCTGCAGCAGTACTGGTGATGCTGCGGTGCTGGTGAAAGGAGGCTTCCCCCATGGGTGAGACACTGGTCTAACAAATTTATCCTCTGGTCACCTGTAATGTCTTGTGTCCTGCTGGGGTCAGAAAATCGAGATTTTCTTGTGTAGAAGGGTTAGGATTTTGCTAGAGGAATCTTAAAGCTTATCATGGGAAAGCTTTAAAAAATCTGGTAGCTATTTCAGGTATTCCTCCTCTAGACTGTTGATTCCCTAAAGAAAATTAATTTGAATATTTGCCTTTTTTTTCTTCAAGTCAGGCTAGAGATCGCCTGAGAGGAGACTTGCCCGGGAGGTGGTTACCTCTGTCCAGGTTGGGAAGGTCACTTCGGGTTCACCTGAAGCAGTAGATGAAATGAGACTGTAGAGAAGCACTGTTCATGTTGCACATGTATGTGCTGGGAAGTTGTGCTTAGAAGTACATACATTGGTAATATTATTATTTTTTTTTTTTTGCTAGCTGAGAGCCTGATGCATTTCTGCTTTTGCAGGTAGTTGCTGAAAAATAACTGTAATGTTTTGCCAGCCTTTATTCACTATCTCACTTCTTGAAAGGAACGCTAATTATAACGGGGACTGCATTCTAGCCCTGTTAATTTGGCGTGTGGTTGCTGATTGTGCAAAGTTAAATATTTGGAATGATAGGAATTTGTATAATCTTGATCTGGTTTCATCATGTAACCATCACTGTTTGGTGGATAGATTCTTGGAGGGTTTTGTGAGAGACTTTATGAGATCCTTGTGTGTTTAGCTTGGCCAGACTTGTGTACGCTACTAAGGATCTGTATGTTGGTTATTTCAGATGAGGGTCAAAAATCTCACAATATAACACTTAATGAAACATTTTTACAAGTAGAAGTTAAGACCTCTAAAACACTTTATGAATATTACTTTTGCATGCATTTGTGTTTAATATGTCTGAGCTCTGATACAGCTCATCTCAAATTTCACATATCTTTGATGATGGCAGTGCTGATTTTCACTTGGATCCCGGTTCCAGTATTTGCTCAACCCAGAGCATCCAGAGAGCATAGACAAGTTTACAAAAACAGTGCTCAGAAGTTAGAAAATGCTGTAGCTGGGACTAGTCTCTTCAGCCTTAACTTGGGCTCGGCTCCTGGGCCCGGGGAGGGCCGGGCTGTGCTCTGCCAGGCTTCTCTGGTAACTGCATTGTTGTTATCTGGGTGCCTGAGCTCTGCGCCAGCCTGGCTCCCTATGCTGAAATCCAGTCGATAAGAAAGTTTCTAGTCCGTGGAGCAGCATGTGTTTCCAGCTAGAACACTAATGGCTGTTAGCAAAACCCCTTGTCACAGAAAATTGCAGCTGAAATGAATTTTCATAATTGCAAAAATACTGGTGACTAACAAGTATCTTTAGGTAGATAATTACCAAGTAACTAAGCTAAATTAATCATTCTTTACGTTGCTACCCATGGGATTCAAGCTGTCTTTGCTCTGGTGCTGTCCTTCAGCAGTGCAGTAGCTTCCAGATGGGTGGTTTTATTTGCCCAGCCCTCTGGTGCTGCCCAGGAGTTCCTCCCTGTGCCGGGCAGCCAGCGCCAGCCAGGCCCAGCCCCTCGCTGAGAGGCCAGGGCAGCCCAGCACACCCTAAAGAGATGTCCTGGGATGCACCATATGCTGCCCGCTCCTCAATGGCACCCATGGGTGCTCTGGAAACCCCAAGGGCCAACCCCCACATACCAGCACAAGGGAGACCCTGCCTGGTGCGGCAGTTCATCCCAAAGACTTTTTTGTGGTGCTGCGTGTGGGCGGCTTCCTGCGGGAGCCTGCAGAGCTGTCAGTGCCTTCCTGACAGCAGCGTGGGGGAAGCTGCGCGGGAGGCAGCTGGGGAGCGCAGACGGGAGCTCAGCTGCTCGTCCCTTCCACGCTGCGCTGTGCTGCCTCTAACAGGAGAGAGGCCCTAACCATTTGGGCTTGCACAAGGTTATTAGGTTTGGGCTCCAGGCATTTCTTGCATGAAGAGCTTGCAAGCAACGGGCCAAAGCACCTTAAAATAAGATTTAGCAGGCGGTTTTCCTCCAAGAGCTCCTGGAGGCACTGTTGCCACGTCCAGCTGCAGAGAGCAGCAGCCATAGCTTTGGGGACAAGATTACCTGGAAAAAGGAGACATTCTCACTGACATCTCATTGTCACTTTTTAATTGTTCAAATGGCCTGTCTTGGATTGTTGTGTTGCATCTAACCAGAAATAATGTGAGAATAATCTGATGCTGTTGGGGAGCTTTGTGAGGGAGTTTTCACTGTGCTTGAAAAAGCCTTTTTGTGGGTGACATGAAAACAGAAAAGGAAGAAAAACAGAGATTATAACAGCCAAGTACTTTGTTTCTGGCTAGGGATAGAGACAATTCATCAAGGTTATTTTCTTTTATCTGCACTAGTATTTCTGATCAAAAGAATTGCCAATGAGAACTCTGGAATCTTTTATTCAAAAATATATAGAAAAACATGTTCTTTAAATATTTTAAAAATATATTTATATATTTTTTAAAATAGCTATAATAAAAGATTAGGGTCGTCAGTTAAGCTAAAAGCATTTGAAATCATTCAGCAGTGAGTTGAAAGCTCTTTTATTGCTGTATATTCCCAGGCCTTGAGCTAGGATTTTTGATGGGCTTTGCTGTGCCCTGTGGCCATGCACCTTCTCCCTTCAACAACATTTAGGGCTGGTATACAAAGTAGATACATTAAAGCAGTGTGTGGCATTCGGGCAAGGTAAGACCTTTGGGTGCCCATACTCAACTGCAATGTGAAACTTACTGAAGTCCTTTATACTCAATGGAGATCACAGAAATTATTCCTTTCTCTACCTGTGTAGCGATTTAGCAGCATCCTTCTCTGCAGTACCATAAATGTATTTACTATGAATGTGGCTAGCTTGAGTTCTAAATACGTACTGTTTTCCTTGGGAGGAGATGAGGCTGATAAATTGCTAAGCAAATCTTTCAAACTCTTGAACAAATTTGCTTTGATCTGCATCATTTGGGGAAGGGAAGGTTTTTTTCTCCCTTCTGTTAACTCTCTTCAGTATGAATTGGACAGAATTTTTATGAAAACCCCACAAAAAGAAATACATTTGACTAGAGGATAAAAATACTTCATCACTCTCTCTCTCCCTGTCCTCACCCCTGGTCAGACCAGACTAGCTGGTCGGTAGCCAGCAAATGCCTTAGAAATAACTTCAACAAAATTTACACACAGGGAAAAGTAAGTGGTTGGGGAAACTCTTGAACTAATTATGAAATAGCACCATGTTAAGTCCTCTGCATCTGAACATATTTCTTCATGACTAAATTTTAAAAAATCCATACAGTAGAGATTGCAGTAGTCCCTGACTAGCTATATGGATTTCTTTTCTTTTAGCAGATTGCAGGAGAGGTTGAGGTTTCCAGAGCAGAGCTTTCTGATCAGAAGGGGGTCTGCAGTGTTCTGAAATGGCTTCGCAAATCCCTGCTGTAGGTTTGCATGTATTAAGAAAGCGAGGAATAAAAGAGATCTAAGGAAGGCAGTGCCTTAGAGTTAGGGAAGTAAAGCTCACCAGTGCCACTGGTAAGTATAGAGGAATATTTATTAGTTAATAATAGCTATGGAAGGAGTATGTGAACTGTGCTGGGATATTTGTGTGTTGTGTAGAAGCTGTTAAACTATACAGCAGATGGGGGAAAAAGCGAATTATCCTTGGGGTGAGCAATAACAGAACTGCTTATGGTTGCTGAGATTAGGGCTCTTTGGGGAAGAAGATGGACTTGTCCTGTCCCTGGCCAGCAGGTTTTCTGTGTCTAAGTGCCTCCGCGAAGAAAATACTGGCAGAGCAGCTGTGTTCGTTAAACCTGTGTGTCAAATGAGGGAACAAGTTGGGTTTTTATTGAACTTTGCTCTGCATTGTTGCCTTTGGCCAGTTGGAGCAGTGATCCCGTTCCCAACAGATAGATGTTCTGGTGCTCTGCTGGAAGTTTTTAAGTGCCTGCTGCAAATGTGTCTTATTTGCAGCCATAGTAGCTGATGGTGGTGTGATTTCTTTCCTGCAACTGTTTTCCAAATCATTTCTTTCCCTCCTCCTCCTCCTCCTCCCTTGTGGGGGCCTGCGACCGCTGCGCACGGTGGATGTGGCCACTGGCCGGAGCCAGGGCCCTGGCGGGAGGTTGTGGCCCGAGTCTGCCTGTGGTCACTGCACCGCTGCCGGCACTTGGGGGCCGCCTCAGGCCACTGGCCCAGAGCCAAGGGCCTTGTGGGCACCAGACCTGCCTGAACAACCCCCTTTCCTTGGCCCAGATGTTTACAGAGAGGGGAAAAGATTCTTTTATTAGAAAAAGCTTTATTTTTTCCTTAAAAAACCCTAAAGTTACTGCTTTTGAGATGTTGCAAAAAGTGAATCTCTGCTTTGTGTAGTAAGTTTTATAGCACACTGTACATCCTTGCTTGGCTAGATATTTTCCTGGACCACAAGATTGATCTTTGAGAGAAAGAAACCTAGCACCTATGTAACTTACCACTTACAGCTATAAAGCTGTGCAGTCCCACACGGCTGCTGCTGTGGCGTGGGAGCACGTTGAGCCTGGGGAGCCAGGTCTGCAAAGGGAATTGGTAATAACTGGAGTTTATGAAGCGCTGGCAGATGTCGGTGGGTAAGGAACTTGCGTGTGAGCTGAGTCAAAAATGTTTTATTTTCTTTGTAATAATATGAGTTCTGCTACAAATCTGGTTCAGTTGGTACAGTTATTTCTAACAGAAATGTGGATTTTTTTTAAAAAAAGTTAAATTCTTAGATCTGTGATACAGGTGGCACTATGTTTTTTTAAGCTGCAAAAGTTTCTATCAGAAAGAAGGTTTGACCTCTTGGGATACGAATATTGTTGAGGCAGATGAAGGTCAGACATCACCTCAAATATTCTGACATGTACGTGGCTTGCATTTCATCTCTTAAATATCTGATTCATTATTTGTTTTTAAACTGAGAACCCATGGAGAATGAAGTGTTCCACTTAAGACTCTTGCATGATTCTTTTCCCTGTTGTAAGATCTGCACTTGATGGCTTTTGAATGAACCGGGTAACTCAGTTTAATGTTATAAGCCACCATCCTTACCTAATAGAAGATAGGCCAGCACCTAAAAGCTTAACTATGCGCAGTGCAAAAACTAACATAAAATTATTGTACATTTGTACAATACAGGTAGAATTAGTTGACACTTTATATTAGTTGACTTACTTTAGGATATTTATATAAAATATGATGTGCATTGAGGTCTCTATCTGTTTCTGAGGTGCCAAATGGCTATAAAGAATATGGAGAGGGTCACCAATCCCTCTGCCCTAGCGGAGAAGGCAGCACTGGCTGCTCAGGGCCTGCAAACCTCTTTTAGCTTACAGAGCTGCATACGGTACATGGAGTTTCATCTTGATTTTTAATGTCACTCCTTTTGTAGTGGAAATACCAATTTTTCCTGCTTGCAAGTCCCTAGGACTGCGTTGCCAGCTTGCTTTTCAGCTCCATCTCACCCGAGAGACAGAGCAAGCTCTTTAGATCGCCCGCCTCTGCTCATGAGAGAGAGCAGGGGAGCTTGGCACTTGCTCCCTTCTCGCTTTGTCACCTGATGAGAGATGACAGTAGGTGCACGCAGCCCTGAGCGCCTTTGCTGCCTGTCTTTCTGACATATTGAGCTAACACATAGGCTGTCAGTTTTGTTTTGTAATGCTATAATTACTTATACTGCAATCATGGGGCATTATGAGAAGGATGAGATGCATTTCATGTTGTAAGTTAATCTTGGAATAATACTGCGTTTATGGAAAATGGAAAAATTGGAGGAGTAGTAGAGGTTTATATTACTATGAATACCCGCCAGCACACATGCTATATTCTTTTTATTTGAAAGAGTCCTCCCATGATAATCTGCCTTCCAAGTGCCGGTGTGGCTCATCTTTCCCATTGTCATTCCTGATTTCCAGGTCCGCTTATTAATTTCAGCCTCAGCTCGACTGGCAGGACACGCAGTGTGTGGTGTAACCTGGGAGGATCCTGCAGCCCTAGCACTTTATATGCTCTGTGCTAGAGAATCAAGGAGCTGCTTTGGCAGTGGCCTTGGTTGCCATTCCAGTGCTTGAGCAGCACTGTTGGTCCTAGGAGTCAAGAGCAGCATGGATGAGCTTCTGATGGCTCCTGCACACGGCCAGCACGGCCCTGTCCTTCTCTGTGTCTTAACCCTTACTTCATCCAGTGCTCTCCCTGCCTTTGTGTTCATGAAAGCACTGAGCTCCATTCAAAACCTCCATCCATGGTAACTTTAACAAGTTCAATTCATTTTGATTATCTTAAGAGATGCTATTACTTATTGTATAGCATCAGCAGTGCTCCAGGCAATTTAAAGATAACGTGGAAAGAAATTTGATGATAGTGTAACAAACACAGCTCACTGGAATTTGTGGTAAATGGAAAGATGCTTTAAGCTTGCTGTAAATTGAAAAAACAGACATCCTTGTCTAAGCTACAGTGTTAACTCTTGACTGTAGTTTGTTCAGTATCATACCCAAATACTGATGACAAGTATCAAATTTTAATTACTTTGCCTTTACCAGTATCATTCTGTGTATTTAAATATATAATGACAATGAATATTTTTTTCAGCCTGATCCTCATGGATTTGTTGATTACAATAAGAATTTCAATCAGGGCTCTGCAAGCACCGCTTAGGTAATCTGGCATGAACTGCATGCGTTTACTTTCTCTATTGACTGTGGTAAAGCAAAATAAATGGAGGAAATAATGGAAAATCTTCCCTATCAGATGGCAAAGGTGTACCTAGGCAGGAGTGGGAAAATAGTGCAATTGGAAAGAACTCCTTTTAATTGTTGGAATAATTGTATGTTTCTTCAAGCACACAACAGTTTAAACAGTTATTGGGGGAAGAGTGCTGAATCTTATCACTGCAGTCATGCAGAGCCATGGTCCCCATAGTGCTCTACAAAGTCAGGTACGCTTCCAAGGAGTAGATAGAATAATGAGTAAATGCATGCAATTTCAGCAGTACCCCAAAACTGAATTCAAAAATGTGTCAAACTGCAGCATTAAGAGTATGTACAAAGGAGAAAAATAAAAGTGTGTGCCTTCTTTGCTTCCCTGAGCTTTTGTCAGTGTTTAAAAAATAATGGACGATGTAGTAGGACTAAAATGTTGTATTGAGATGCAGTTAGGGCTGAGTGTAGTGCAGGGATAAACAAGCATGTACAGTGAATGTGCAGTCTCATGGAAAGGGAAGAAGCAAAACCCCACGAGTTTCACTTGGCCCAAGTTAACTCCACACCTAAGCTGATCAGGCCCTGTGTGTCTATCTGCTCTCTAATTGCCCTCAAACTTAACTCTTGAAACTTGGGCCCCTGTTCTGCTCCTGGGTTGCTTGCAAGGAGCAATGCTGAGTTATCCCAACTGTGCCTGGGCTGTGTTCAGTTTTCACAGCACTTTGGGATTCACAACTCTTCTAAATTTCTACATTACTGAAAAATAGGAAGCCATTTAATTCCTTTACAGCTCAGTCTTCAGTTAGACTTGTGAAAATTAAAACCTTTTCTCATCCAAAACCTTTCTTAAAACCAGTAGATTCTTTTACTCCCTAGCAAATTCCTTGATTACCTATTTCCGTGTAGTTATTCATATTTTCAGCTAAGTGCAGAAAATGGATGACTGCAGGCATCCCGTGCTTCTGCTCCAGCAAGGCCTTCAGCAATTTAAGGAAACAAATGAGGCACAAAGATTTTTATTTAACAATAAATTTCCTCTGAAACAGACTTTTGTCACAAGCGACTGATTTTCTCAGATCAGGCTCCTTTGCAGGGCGTTTTGCAGCAATATGCCCTACCTTTAACAACTCCAACTTTCCCCAATGCCAGGAATGCCAGATGAAAGCCTGATCAAAGCAGCAATGTATTTTAAAGCCTCCAGTGATTATTCTGTGACTTGCAGCATTATAACCTTGGGCTATGGTTTTGTTATCTTTCCCAGGCTGGAAATGTTGAGTCTCTATGGAGTCAGAGAAATAATACAGAGAAAACCAACTAGGCATCTGTTTGCCTTTATTCTCCTAGTATTTGAGCACATTTCTAATATCTTCAAAATTTTACAGCTCCAGTGTTCTGCAATTTTGATACATTTCCGTAACAGGAAATCTCTGGGGGAAAAGAATCTGGGAAAGTGGCAGTGACAGCGCAGTAGCAGGGCAAGGTGTTTGGCTTGACTATTGCAAGCGCTTCCTGTTGC
>JAVCKT010005512.1:3555-16951 GCA_032273925.1 Rhynchotus rufescens | reverse complement strand
TTCATTCAGAGGAAGGTTTACTTCATCTTTTACTTTGGTCTGTAATGTTCCACACCTTCAGCTCCAATCTACCAGGAGGAAGCCCAAATTTTCTCATATGGTCTAGAAGGATGAGGCAAAGAAAACAATCCATTTGTAGATTGCAAATGCAGATTAACTAATGAAGATTAATCTGGCCAAAAGACAAAGCAAAATAGAGCATGACGCTATGGTCCAGCAAAGCAAATAGTTACATCTTCTCTCCACTCCCAGAACTGTTGCTGTTTTATAACACAATCTTTATTTAAATCAATAAGCTCTCTGTGACAAATGGACACTACAGTTACCTTTTGGGAACTGACACTTGTAGGAATTTTTTTTTTTTTTTTTTTTTTTTTTTTTTTTAAGAACTTTGTTGTATTACCCTACATTTTGAGTGGACAGCATGAAGTTTTATGAGTTTTAATTATCCACTGAACTGTGAGCTTGCCCTCCACTGCTAACACTGCCATCTGCTACCGGTCCACACTCTGGTAATTAATGCTTTCTACAGATTTGCTTCCCTGACATTATCCAATTAGATAATTGGTTTATAGAACAATAAGCGACATAATGCATTATTGTTCTAATAGGGGTGATATGCTTGAAAGCCCTAAAGAATGCACTGTTTTATGTCTATGACTCACACCTGAACCAACACCCATCAATACAATGACAAAACACTTCACGAAAGAATGGGAAAACCACAGAAAAACATGAAAGTCATGTCAGTAAGCTTAGGTGAGAGTACTGTTACTTCAGAACATTTTGCAAACAAGTAGAAATAAGTATAAATAAGAGTAGGAAAATCCAAAAGCACTGCTCTCTAGGGGGGACATGGATCCATATGAATAATGGCCTAAATATGTTATAACGTTCCTTCAGAAAAGCCTAACGAGACGCAGCTTGTCATTAAAGCTCAGGGGCTTAAACAAATTAATGGAAGGTGGAATTGGGAAAGAGATAGAAAGATGCAGTGCATCATCTTTATCCACTAGCATAAAATGTGCCTTTTTCTAAGATCACATCTGCATTAAGTTGGGGAAGCAAGTAACTAAAGGAAGAGGCAGCAGAGGGGAGCAAATGTAAAAGCAAAGTTTTGGCACCATGGTTAGAGTGCAAAGTCTCTCAGGATTTTGCTGCAGCCATGTGGATTTTACCTTCCCCAGTTCTTGGCCTTAGGTGGTTACAAAGGATGTTCTAAATTTGTTTCACAAGAGATTCCCAGCCCAAACCGGGGCAGAGAGGAGGAGAGCAATGCGAGCAGTATGGGCATGGAAACCACAACAAGCAAATAAAAAGTCCGAGATCGGGAGCCTGGAGACCTCACACATCATCACTGCTATTTCAAAACACAGAGGGCAGGATCCTTTTGACCAAATTTACATCCTAAGACAATAAATATCTACACTAGAGACAATTCTCTCCACTCCTTTTATAGTCAAGAGAATCCTGTTTTTCTTGTTGGTAACACGGTTTTTCCACAACATTTATCCACGATCACTTGCAAATTGACCAGCAATTCAACTGCACAAAAACTTTATATCTGTAAGTTACATCTCAATTATGGATTGGTTTTTCTTAATTTCATCATTCTTTCAGTCAGCACCATTTTCCAATTGCAACTAATGACAGTTTTAAACCAGAAACCCTAACGTCAGCAAGGTCCTCAGTTCAAAGTCACCTTCAGCAGGAGGTGCTGAGCACTTTTAGGGACTCCTTTCAGTAACTCGAAAGATTGCTCTGACTGTGCAGCACCTTGTACAGCTGTTTCCCCTCCTCTGTGTCAAGCAGAGCTCTCGGTGTTCCCTGCATGTGACACTCTACATTGCTTCATGGCCGTTAGACTATGAAAAAAAGCCCAACTCTTTCTGTATTTCCTTTCTTTGTTAATTGAAAGGAGGAAGCAGATGAGTCCAGCTTAAATATCTTTCTCATGTCGCCTGTTAGATATTTGTTCAGCAGTTCTCAGTTCTCTGTGTATCTTCCTAAGTGATGCAGCATTTGGTATTCAGCAGCCTTCCCTTCTCTCCCTCTTCAAACAAATTCCCTTTAGGCATCACTTTTCCTTTCATTTGTTCCACCACAAATAAGGGATGAGCTATTCAGCATTTGTCAGGCTTGTTTATTTCTTTAACCACAGAGACATATGGTATTTACCAATGTCCAGAAGACATCTCTGGTTGCAGAGAAGGGTCTAAAAACACCCTGGTGTTGTCTGAAATAATTGCATCTTCAGCTGTTTTCAACGACTGTTTCCTAATCATGGGGCAAGCCATGAAATCAATGCTAGTGCTCTTATACTGTCCTCTGATTCTGCTTTCCCTTCTTCTCTCTCATTTAACTCTATTTTCTTCCTATCCTTTTTCTTTCTTGTACACTAAATCTTGTGTTCATCTATGCTGACAGCTATTCTTTTTCTTGCTGACTGCTAACATTGCATCTCCTGCATATTCACACGCTCCAGCCCCTCCAAATAGGCATTTTCAGTATCTGTGTCTAATTGCGACACTCTCGGAGCTGCTTTCATTGATTCCCTTTCTCTAAAATGAAGAAATCATGACATGCAAACTGAGACATCAAGTTCATTAAAGCAAACTGCAACGCCAACCCATTTTGTTGAATTTCCACCTACCTCCTAATAAAGAACGTAGGAACAACCATCCATATAGGATCAGACTGAAGGTTCAGTGTCCTGTCTCCAGAAGTGGGCAACCTACAGAACAGTATGTAAATGGCACAAGCATGGAGCTATACTTCCACTGATACCCTCCCAGCACTTTAGCTCAAGGATTATTTCACCTCTTGTGTGCACTAGTATCATGTTGTCAGTGGCACAGCACATCCTTTTGACAGCCTCTATTTTTCTTTTTTGAAATTCCAAAACACATTTTATCCAAAGTAAGAGTTAATCAAACTTACTTTTGTGTGTATGTATCCACCAATAAAACTGAAAAAAAACCTATAAAAAAAGTTTTTGAAACATCTTTCTTCAGGGGAAATGTTTTGATTTTTTTTTTTAACTTTACTAAAATTAGAGCTCTTACAGGTTCTGCTCTTTCCTTTCTCCTTTTCCGTTCTATCTCATTTTTATACGTGAGATAGTGCAGAAACGTGGTGATTTTAAAACAGAAAGAGCACTGACTTTGGCCAATCTTTTGAAGGTCTTGTCTAGTCACTAATTCTGAGGTCTATACAAGTATCAGAAATTCTGATTTTTTCTTTTTCGTTTTTTCTTTTTTTCTTTTTTTTTAGTTTTTAGGGTTTTTTTTTTAGGAAAACTATCTTTTGCCCCATGACTTTAGTTTATGTCCATATTTGTTTAAACTTTATACACTCTTTAGCTGTCTTGCAACAGTAATGACTACATATGATAACTACATTAAAGATGTTATATTACTTGGGTCAGTATGGTAATCATGGTCACAAGTTCTGGTTTAAGTAAAGGAAAAAGAAAAGAAAATCTTCTGGAAGAAAGCACTGAAAGAAAAAATGATTGATGAAAAATGTCAAAACTCTTCTGTCTCACAGTCTGAGGTAGAAACTATTTTGTCTTTTGGCACTTTAGCATGAATAAGCTCTTGAATTACGTTATTTCCTGTTTAAAATTATTACCAATTTGGCATTATCTCATTAGAAAAATAACATTTTTTGAAAATCAGATCTCTATTATAAAATATTTATATATATATATACACCTAAAATATATACCTATAATCATATATATATCTAAATCTATAGCTTGCACATGAGGTAACTAAAAAGAGCTGTAAAAGAATTTAGGTATGTCAAAAATTTAGATATGTCAAGATATGAAATATTGCTATTAAGGAGTGTTCAGAGGCACTTTGGCACCTGACACTGGCCACCCACATAGGGCTGTCAGCTTTCAAAAAGGTGATAGAGAACTTGGTGGAAACAATTCTGCCCTAGAAAAGTGGAGTTATACTGAACCACAGTAAATTCCATCTCTATTCCTAGGTCTGGTATTTCCCTCTCAGGTCACTTAGACCTCCCAAAATCACATTTAGAGGAGACTGACTCTCTACTTTGAGTAGGAGTTTAGTACAGGAATTTAGCTAATATTTAAGCTGCCTAAATACAGCCTGTACGGAACTATTAGGAATAATATTAATTTTATTATTTGTATTACAATTGTGCCTCAGGCTCCATCTGTGATGAGGGTCATATTTATTTTAGGCACTGTAGAAAGAGCACGAGGTTATCCCCAAAAGTTTGCAAGTTAAATAAGAAGAGAGTTCCTATGCAGATGGGGTTTAAGATTAATCTGGTGAAATTGCTACCAGCATTTTATTCCTTGATTTTCAGTGAAAAAGGTTGAACAGAAAAGGCAAGATGACTCCACAAGCAGAACAGCTCTCTCCATACCTACTGCCTCGTAATTAAGATGTTGAGCTGGGGGGAGGGAAAAACATAACGCTTGGGAGTATTTTATTAATTATTTTTCAGCTCCAGTGCGCAAGGTTAAATGCAGCCGCAGGCAGCGTTCACTGATGTGACTCACATCTCCACAATGTCAGAGTTCTTAGTGACACTAACGGCCTCATATTTGCCAAAGAACAAACCATCCTCTTGTGTATTAATTAAGCCTAAGCACATCCTGCAGAAAAGCAACGCAAAACCGTAAGAAGTTTTGCATGGCGAGTTTAATCCCTATAAAACATGTGGCTTGACAACTGCTGAGCATGAAATCTCTCATTAATCCACAGAATGTGGCTAGCATGGATAAGAAGACTGCACGTTTCCCCACTGTGGCTATATCCTTAGTCAGCAAAGTCCTCGTCTTGGTAGTAAGTCTACACCAGCCTTCCCCATCAAGGAAACCAACAGATGGCCTGCTTTATTTCCCATCATCAAAATGCTTTCTATTAATTTTCTTTCAAATCCAAATAAGAGTTGCGAGTAAGGGCTTTTAGAAACTTTCCACTGAAGTTGTTTACAGAAACATGGAATTATAGCTATGTATTTATTTGATTTATTGCTATTATTTTGATCATGTTTGATACCTATATAAAAAAATAGTATTTTCTTTGCAAAAAAAAAAGCTGAAACTCAAAGCAATCAAGGTATTTTAATGAGAAAATACTGCTGAGAAGTCTTATGAGAGCTCTATTTCATTTAATGTCTGTCCTCATATTTCCTTCAGGTCAGTCTATACTCAGAGTTACCCCAATTCTTGCATGAACACTGCATGCGTTCATGAGCTTGCACAACTCCTATCCTGGCTGCTGCAGGAGGGTAGAACATAATGTGTATATTGGAGAGGATTCAGTCCATTTCAGTCCAGAGAAACTGTTCAAAGGAAAACTATCCCAGTTGTGGAAAAGAGCCTATCAACAACAACAAAAAAATTTTCTATCTGCTTTTTCATTTGCACTGTCTCAAACTGATCATTCTAAAAATTAAGGCACCATGATAGATAGACAGCTTTAGAAATTGTGCTAAACAAAATAGGAAAAAAAAGACTTAAAAATGTGAAAAAATTTCATTTGATCAAAAATGATATTCCTTGAAGGAGTAATGTCACTTTGACAATTTCTAATGAGAATCTCACAAAGAACAAAAAACAAAAGCTTATTCCCTCTTAACCTTCCTTTCTGATAAAGCTCTGGAAAAGCACACCATTTTAAATGTTTTATAAATTTGATTTTTTTTTTCTTTTTCCCATATTCTTGTCACTAAATTATAATGCTTCCCTCCCTCAGGCAAAATTTGATACTGTTGGGAAACTTGGAAATTACACTGCCACTTACATCTTTCCATTCTGCATTTTTGACAACTTATCTTTACAAAACTGAAGAAAGCCTGAAAAGCTGCTTAGAGAAAAAAAAGAAAAGCTAGTTTGGTAAGTAAAAGCCAAATCTAAACTAGTATCACTTGTGTGAATATTTATAAAATAACATTTGCCCTAAATTGAATTTGAGATTTCAGTTCAGAGATTAAAATCCTTTAAAAATGGTCCTATAAATGAATCAACAATGTAACCTAATCCTTCAGACCTTCTCCCGATATCTCCGATACTTAGTTTCTGCACTGGGTTGGTCGGTAGCATAAAAGGTTCAATTCACTAATACAAAACAGATAGAATTATGCAATCGCCAGCATGGGTCACTGCTGGAATGGTCAGCAAAAGCATTTTCACTGCTGTACTGCAAGCACCTTCAGCATTCATCCAAAGTGCCCCAAGCTGATGATCAGCCAGGTCCTGAAACTAAGCCCAGTAGAACAGTTGCCCATCTAGTTTCCCAGACATGAAGAGATTGAAATACAAAGAACCTGTGCTTCACACACACTTACTTTCCTTAACTCTCTTGGGTACTCGGCTCAAACTCACAGGAGAAGGGCATAATATGATCTTCAGCCCATCATTTTGTTCAGACTTCTAAGCTGGCTGTACTTTTGGTCTGATCTGACACAGCCACTCTCATGGTCTCATATCCATCACCTAATAGTGCAAACAGCCCTAGGCACAATTCTATAACCATTTTCAATGTTTCACAATTCCGATAATTTACAGTATTTACTGTTACATCTACCTCTTCTACTAGAGGATACAATCGTCATCCTGATTTGCAAACAGAACATACTGAGCTGGCTTTAGGTTATGCTGAATGATTTCATGTTTAAATTATATGGTGAGATTACTTTTTGCAAGTGGGATAACATGGTTAGAAAGTCAATAATCTCCTCTTCCCCTACACCATTGCAAATCTTTCATTTTATGGCTAGTGACATGGGTCAGCCCTTTGATCTGTTTTGCTCAGATATTTGAAAAAGATATTTGCCTCATTTCAGAAAAAAAATATAGATATCAGTAAGAAACATGTACATTTTGTAGAATATATGTAAGGCAGTAACATAAGTACTACATACTGCTAAGAATATCATTTTAGATAAACCTATTAGGCTTTTGTCTAAAAGTATGTAAGTTATGGAATAGTATAGATGTTATAAAAACATGTGAAAACTCAGAGGGCCGGATCCTACAGAGAATCTCCCTTTCTCATGTCTTTGCAGAGAAATCCAAATTCATTCCAGCTCTTTCACACATTTCATAACAGCTCCCTCAAGTGGTCACAGATCAGAGCATATCGTTGCAAACTATGAGAAAGCCACCCAGTCCAATTCTGCAGAGATCCGAGTCCCATCATCTCCAAGAGCTTAGGAAAATTGTGTGCACATTTTGAGAGGTTTTGAATCTCAAATTCAGGTTGGGGTGGGCAATGATGATAGAGAATGGGAGGAACAGAAAGAAGTTTATATACCAGAAAAATAGGGAATGGATTAAGTTTTACTGTTCATATAAAATGCTTGTTGAATGCTACAGATTGGGTGGTTTTTGTTTTGTTTTGCTTTTCTTAAAGTGCAGTTTTTTTGGAGTGAATTTGTTTGGGGTGTTTTCTGATATCTAATGTAAAACTCTTTTTACTATATACATTTTTTAAAAAGTTTCCTTGACAAACAGTGAGCTAAAGTCAGGCCAGGGTCCAAATAAATAAGTGCATAAGAAGATGTCTCCAAGGCCTGCATAGAGGCACAGTGCAGAATGGTTCTTTTCAGAGATATGGGGAAAAATCTTTCATCCTTCCATAAATTTGTCTTTTCTATACCATGTGCTGTGTACTTGCTCTGCCAATCTTGGCTCCTGAAAGTAAAGGGCCTAACTAATAACTAATCTATGCCTCAGACTAAAGAATTTCATAGGTTGATTTATGAAGGGAAAAGATTCAAAATTCAGAGCCCTGGGCAAAAGGAGTATTGTTCAGAAAATAAGAGAAGAAATATGCCCCCCACACCGTAATTATTATTGCTTTGTTAAAGTCAAAGGAACCGTGACAATTTTGCATGCTGAGATGTGATTTGTCTGCCACTCAAAAACACAAATTTCTCTTTAGTTTTGCCTTGAGGTTTTTAGTGTTTCAAAGAGAACTGTCTTATTCTCGGTGGTTTTCAACTAATCAAGCTCCCTCAACGTTTTCTCGATTTGTTTTGTTTTTTTGTTTTGTTTTCCTGCTAAGAAACACGGTAAAGAAAAGCTTTGTACCGTCACAGGTAGATGGCCCCTGGCATCCAAATTAACACTGGTTAACTCTGATGAGTGATTAGGAGTCTTCCTTGATTTCTGAAGCCGTAAAATTCTCAAAGATGCAAGCCTTCTCCCCTCCCAAAATCAAATTTAATCCAGTAACAATAGGCTTTTCCTTGCTACATTTCACAGAATCCTTTGCCCACATGCCGAAAACCACGGCTTTGCGCGACCTGGCAGTCTCCCCCATCAGCATGTCTGTTCTAGGAGAAATAACTCCCAGTTTTGGGGCTTTGAACAGTACACTGGAATCTACTCGCTGAAATATATCTTCATTTTGTTTTCAAGCTTTTGAGTCTTATTATGGCAGTATGAACTTGTCCTTATTAATGCAGACCACAGATTTGCACAGGTGTAAATCCAGTTTCAGATTAATCCCCTTGTTCTCTCACTCCTCATTTTCAAATCTATTTTCAGTGCAATCAGAAGTCAGGTTACATTAGCAGCTCCAGACATTTTCACAACACACTAACGGCTCATATATGCTAATTAGAACCTATTTGGTAATTTATTTTTACAGTGTGAAGAACATATGCATTGAGTTGAATTTTCTCTACAATTATACCTTTTAAGTCTCATTTGCTTGTTAGTTTCTTCCATAATATTGTGTATTGGTTCTCAACTTCTTTTACTGCAGTAAGTTATATAGTTTTTTTCCTAAATAGATACCATTTTCTCATTCAGAAGACCAAGCATTATATCTTTGAAAGACATTGCCACTGTTCTATATGATTCTCGGCAAAGGAAGAAACAAGACACCACTTTTTCTTTTTTTGTTTGTTTTTGTTCTCTCTCCAGCATAGCACTTATCCATATGTTTGCTTTTTCTCTTGAACTGAGGTTTGGCTATTGGATAGTACAAATGGGATCATATACAGATGCACCAGAAAGGGTATGTTACCCACCACCAGTGGCAGTTAATCAAGATAGATACCTAAATAGCTAATTAACAATGAAAAATATTATAATTATTTGAAGAAATAAGAATGTATTTTATCTGATTATCCTATAGAAATCCCCAGGCTCATGGGCTCTACTCATAATAGAGGAATTGGTCAAGAGGGTAGTTTCAAATCAAGGCACGTGATGTGTTAGCAGAAAATTGCTTCACATATGCCACTGCTTATGCTTCCTGATTATCACATTTTAGAAATTGGAGCATTTGATGAAAACCACTGGACTATAAATTGGCGCCTTCAACATCTAACACTTTACATTCACAGTATGACCTGCTCATTATACCCCATTAGGAGGGTAAACATGACAAGATAATGGATTCATTCTGGTAGTGGCTATACACTTTGATTTTTTATTATTTCTGCTTTGCTAACAGAGTATACTCAGAGTGAAAAATCCAAGAACTCTTTCCTCTGCTAATCTCTGAAAGGCTGGATGCTCATGTTCCAGCATTAATATTAATAAATAACAGAAATTGGGTATGAGACAAATATGTGTTATTCACAATGCTACTCCTTTGCAAAGTTAAACTCTGTGCTTTGAATATTATTTTATACCTCACTTTTCAGATTGTCTCAAACTGAAACTTTAGATTTGAACATTCCTGAAGTTGGTCGTCTGAATTTACATCAAAACCTACACCAAATCTGTGTCATCGGCCCAGATACATTTTTGAAAGTGTACCGAGGGCACTGGATTTAAATACATTACCTTCCAAATACAAATCTACCTCCACCGCATTAGAGTTTATTGACAGATGCTTTATGTTCATTTCCCTAATGTAGAAAATATAGACTCAACAAAATGCAAAGAATCTGTTTGTTAGTTTTCTAGCCCCTAAAGCTAAAGGCTTTTTCCAATATTGCCTTTTGTCAGCATTCCTTCAAAGGAAACAAAAGAAAGAAACAAGGAGGGAGAAAGAACCTTTTAATGCTGGTAAAGCTTTTAATCAATTGATCAATGATTCAGGAAATCTGTCTTGTGTGTTTGGTCTAAAGTGAAGGAGAGGCAACAAGCAGATGCTTTGCTCATACTGACTTATGTTCAACATTACATTTACCTTTGTGTTATCTGCTACTAATAGTAAGAGTAAAGGATGTCTTTCCTTTAAAAAAAGATGTCTTTCCTTTAAAAAATTAAAGATGTCCTTATATGCAGAAAAGGGCCCCATAAAATCAAATTTATGATAGCTAATCTGTCACAGAGTTTCACTGATAGTAAAAATCTAATTGCTCAAGTAACAGGAATTCCAAGTTGTTAAATTATTTGCATTAATGGCCAGTGCTGGTTGAGTTATAAATCTCCATACTAGCACATTTTGTACAGTTGTGATTAATGGTATAGGCTAAGCTTTATATGTCTTCTTGTAATATAAGAGGAATAGGTTATAGTAGAATAAAGATAAATACATCTTTTCAGTGAAACTTCAAGTCTCAGCATGATTATTTATTTAAAATGTATGAAATAATAAAACCTCTTGGACCAGCTCTTATTTGATGCTTGGTCTAACTCCGTATTCAGGGTGATTTACATAATGTCAGAATATGGCTTCATTTTCTGTGCTCACAGTAGAAGCCAGCAACAACTCTCCTTTCTTTTACTTCTATACAAATAAAGTGAAATTCCATCAATGCAAAGAGATTCACACTTCTGTACTTCACAGCTCCTACATCTTTCCATAGCTATGCTGAATGGTAAGTTCTTCAAAACACTGCTCACTTGTAGTCTTCCCAACCAATCTTCGTGTAGCCCTAATAAAATAACCTCTCAGCTAACATGACATAGGCTCAGTAAGAAGAGGTTTTACACATAAAAATGGCAAACTGGAAGCATGTTAGCAAAAGACAGCAGGACTCTGCTACTCAAATAGCAAGCACAGCAGGAGGGCGAAGGCACTACCCCTGCATTTTAAACATGAGCTTATAATGCATTACAGTAGGGCTACTGTACTGTCTGCTCACCTGGACCTTTTCAGAAACACCTACATTCTTTATTTTTGCCCAGAAATGATATGCATTTAAATCTTTAAAAACAGCCTAAGTGGTTGTGTAAGTGGAAATATCTGATTTTTTTCTCAAAATCCCAACTTCCCTTTGACCATTCTTTATCCTCATTTACTTTGTAATTTTAAGTAAATGGATTGTTTTTTGTTTTAAGCATGTTCCCACTACATATGTAGGGGGAGTTTTATCCCCTTTAGTTGGAAACCACTAGAACAATTATAATTAAACAAAAGAAATCCCCACACAATATTGCCTGTTATTACTGGGAAGGCATGAGGGCATGTATTTTCCCACACATTTAGCATGCCATGGGACAGTGAAATCAGTAAATCTGATGTTACAGTGCTCAGGTTGTTTTTCTCTGATGTTTTGAGAAAATATTTTTTGTTCATGTTGCCCTATATTTCAATATTGCAGCATGGTACTAGTAAACAATAATATTGTCTTTAGGTAACTTTTCAAATTGTTGCCTTGCAGTACATATCAAGTGGCTTGACCTTAAAAAGCAAATTCTTTACATTGTTTTTTGATAACTGCAAAATGCAGGGGATTTTTTTGAGAGTTAATGGGGTTACTTTTTGTGATGGATGCAAAATTGTTTGTAAAGTTTCACTGCTTTCACTTCCTGTGCTTAATTGTTTCACTGGTGCGATATTTACAGTAACTTTAAAAGACTTAAATAGAAAAAGAAAACATAACACGCAAGTAGATAGCCTAAATGTTGACAGACAGAACGAGCAGAGAATTTTTCACTGGTAGCCTAAATGTTGACAGACAGAACGAGCAGAGAATTTTTCACTGGTTTGTAGGAATCACCAGAGCAATGTGTGCTTCTGAAGAAGCTGCAAGAACCTCACTGATATCAATGATATTCCTCACGTCCCCTGACATGAGGAATGAGTTGAAATAGTTAAGAGATTAGCTCAAGTCCCAGAATACAAGATTTAATATTCTCTGACAAAGTTGCTATCATTTTTCTAGTAACTTCAAATGTATTTGTTATTGCAAATTCTAGTGAACTGAACCATCCAAGACGACAATATTTTTACTGAATAGCTCATTAGGGACTTATGAGTTAAGTAAAGAAGTCCATAGTTTTACAACCTTTTTGTATCTTATATAGACAGAATTGTAAAAAACAGAGCTCATTAGTGCCCTGTATTTTTGTTGTTCCCCTTCTCTAATCTGGTGTTTCAGGATCAGGATAGTGTGCTCATTATACAACGTGGAAGCCCCACTATGATTTTAGCAGAGTCAGCCTGTCGTTTTCTCCATTTTCTCCATATCTCCACTCCACGACAGTGGATTTGTGGCACTACTTCCTAAAGGATTCTGCAGGTGCTGAAATTTTGTATGAGCTTAAGGGAATGTTGAATTAACTAACGGAAGAGAAATCCGTGGAGGATTCTGCAGGCATACAGAGAAATCACATTGTGCTTTGGAAGCCTCAATCTGAAAATAAATGGTAGCCAAGTCTATTACAGAGAATACTATATGCTTATATGAGTATCTTTTATGAAGTTCATCTACGACAAGTCTCAGTAATACTTTCAACATTTTAATCCACATATTCCTGTTACAGGGCTAAATATTACTATAGAATTTCATCAAGTACATTCAAATACCAATTAGTAACTCAATATATTTAAGTTGACAGAATTGACTCTAAATATAGAAAATAAAGAATAAAGTATGTTTAGACAAGTGCATTTTACAAGAACAAAAAAGAAAATTCAAGCTGATATAAACTTTTGCCCATAGGACAACTATAAGAACACACAAAGATGATAAAATGAAAGAAATATTTAAATGGATATGAAAAGCTTTTAATTACTGCTCACATTGATCCATTTTGTGGCATAGGCTTGGACCATACGAAGAACACCACAAGGACAGAATCTTCTGTGACAGTTGCTAGTTACAGTAGCACCATGAGCAATTTACAGAGTGAGAAGCTCAGCTACTATAATAGGGACTGAGGGAGGAAGCAAACTCAGAAGCAATAAGCCCACACCATGAGAATCCAGAGTTTGCAAAATCTGTTACATCAAGTAATGAAAATTGTTATGCTGGTCACTGCAAGCATCAGAATTTTTAAAGATAAATGGACCTGCTGATAAAGACACCACTGATCTGGAAAATCTGTTCTCAGACATATGTTTATCTACCTGGATAAATTACCTATGCTGCATGATCCCAATCTGACCAGCTTTATAGAACAGATCATAAAATTCATTCAGTTGTACCAAAAACCTCCCTGTATTATTTCAGTGTCTGGTCTCCTATTGTTACCAATGTGAACTTTATTTCT
>JAVCKT010005510.1:0-49939 GCA_032273925.1 Rhynchotus rufescens | reverse complement strand
TCATTATAATTATAATTTATAAATTAAAAAAAAAACAAAAAAAAAAAAAAAACAAAAAAACAAAAAAAAAAAACAAGAAACAGTTTGAACATTTCATCAGAATGAAAACACTTTTGAAAACACTGAGTATTCTGTCCTAAAAGCCCCGGTGGGGACCGAAGGCCTTTCATGCTGGATACTGTACCCAAAAAGAGGAAAAGGAAGGGAAAAGCTGCAAGGTTAATGGAGACACGGCAAACAAATCTCCACTGTTTTTTTCGATCTCACGACCACGGTGCGTCCACCTGCAGGTCGATGCTGCAGCATCCCGGACACAGGAGTCACCATCAGTGGCACCACCTGAATCCGTTCTGGAAAGGTCACTTGGGAAGCCGCTGATCCCAGTAAAGGGACCCTCCCGGCTCCTTCAAAAGCAGCACGTTAGAGCTGCTGTCTCCCTAGCTCCTATCACAGCTCGGTACTCCTGGCTTGCTCCGAACTCCATCCCTGGCCATCAGGGAGGAGATCTGCCCCGACAGACCTTCCTTCACACTCACTAGCCTGGGAGGAGTTAGAGAGAAATGACGCTGTTACTCTACACCGAACCTCATTCTTCACCTAAATAAAAGCATTACTTGTCTTGTTTAATGACACAGATTATTTTCATGCTGCTTTGGCTCCCCACATGAAGGTCATCTTGGATCATGACCGCACAAAAATCACACCAGAGCAGTTCACAGCTGCCAAGAGGAAAGCAACAGCGCTTCCAGTGATTCCAAGCGTCAGCAGGAAGAGTTCAATTATCTCCAGGATTTTTTAAATGTAATTTATCTTTTATATATATATATATATTTTGCCCACGTGCCTGGAGATAGCCCAAACGGACATTCAACCTATGGCAATGCAAAGCTGACAGACGGGGAGGCCACAATAGTTTCTCAAGGTCTTTGCTAGCAGTTTTACCCATCTCCTCAAAGACGGGGGCGTTCGGATGCCTCCCCCTTCTGCTCCCTGCATGAAGACACTGGGCTCCCAGTTAATCCGGCAGGAACATTTCAGCCCTCAGCCGGCAAGCACATGGAGGAAACCACAGGAAAGGCGAGCGGGAACGGGTCGAGCCATCCACCCTGGGACCCCCAAGCAATTTGTAGGCGTTAAATAATTCACGGGTGTTTCACAGGCCGACACATGCGCGCGAGGAGGCGGCTCCTCAAGGTCACGTCATGCAAGAGCGACGGGTAATTAAGAGCCCGGGTAATTAACAGGGGGCCCCGGGGGGCTCCGACGCGGCTCGGCCTCCCTGCACCCACGGCGGGGTCTGCTCCGCAACTTGCTGCATGTCCAGGGAGCAAGGAAAGAGAGCTCCTACCTTGTGAGTCCTCTCTGCACTTGCATCTATAGTTATTTATTTAGATAGACAGAACTGTATCTATACATAGAAAAAAACTCTGGCAGCCTCTCTTCTGTTTGCCCTTCTTTAATTTCATTTCCTTAGTCCCCAAAGCGATTCCTCTTGCAGGGATGCAAAGCCAGCAAGCTGCGGCGGGCATCAATAAAAAGGAGTACAAAGGAGGATAAGGAAGACACCAGAATGCAGGCGAGGCCGCTATCCCTGCCCAGCCAGCACGGGAATTCCCTCGGATTGTGCTGGGCTGGGTTTGCCTGATAAAAGTGCAGTATTAAGGAGCAGTGACAGGTTGTCACTTTGCAGAAACAAAATATCGAGAAGGATGCTAAGCAGGCATCTCCTTCCAGCTATGAATTTATACAGCTTCAATCACCGCTTTATGGCTTGAAGAAAAGGGAAATGCAAAGCTAAGGAGCAAGCCGGGTGCAGTGCCCCATATGCTGCTGCAGTGCGTATCCTGCACTTTGCACAATAAATACATATATATGTGTGTGTATATATATAAAACTCTTTATAGCCGTTGAATGAACACCTTTGTGAAGGCGTGCTTTCCATTACAGCTCTGAGTGATGAGAAAAAGCCCTCACACGTGTGCACACAGGGTCTGCACATTGATTATCACATTTCTGTCCTGACACGCCATGAACAAACCACTCCAAGGCTCTCCATGGCGAGCGAACGGAAGGGGCTCCTTCCCGCAAGTATCTTGGTTCCAAGCCTTCCATGGGGCCCTGTTTCAGCAGGGGTTTCCCCAGCGCCAGGCACTGCAGACCCCACTTTGGGAGCCCCGTTTGCACCAATCCCACCGCCCCATTACCACACTGGACTTCTCCGCTGTGCTGGGGACGACGCTCAGCTGCTCCTGGATCCTCGAGCCGGGTCCTGCTCCCCTGCCACGTCTCCAGTTCGGACTGGACATGCAAAATATTCTGGCAGTAAAACCCCTCGGTTCTACTAAAATGTCAGCAGGTTATTTCTTGCCAAAATTACATTTATAACTACATATAGTATGAATATTTATATATGAAATGACCGTCTAAAGTTATATGTGTCTATGCATATACACATACATTTCCCACGGCTCACAATCTTATTCACATCCTAGACATCACTTCTGTGAAACCAAAAGTGACTCCTTCCAACACAGTTGCTCATTTTACAGCTTTCACCTGGTCCTAACAGAGTCTGGTATCTGAGAGACACCTGAAATTCCATCTTGTTGTCCTTGGCCACCTTAAGCCTCCCAACACAAGCCCTGTAATTTTCAGCACACAATTGCATCAGGAGGTAATCTCAATCATAGTGTAGCCGAGCTGCAACGTGGCCTTTTGGAAGCTCTCGGGCCACCAACAGCTGCCCCAGGCCCTGCATTTCCCGGGCAGAGGGAGCTCTGTGCAGGCTGCACGGAGCAGCCTGCTCTGTTGTTCCCGCTCCCTTTGCAGAAGAAATAAAAGTGATATCCACAACACTGAGGTCTTACGAGCGAGATCCCAAACCCAACTGGCTGCATTGCTGGGTTAGTGCTTCCTGCTGGGAGCAGCACTCCCAACCCTGGTCCAACGACACGGATTCCGTTGCCCCGGCTCAAACGGAGAGGCCGCTCGTGCAGGGGCCAGGAGCAAAGCTCCCCTGCACGCAGAGCTCAGCCCCTGACCACAGCACAACCGGGCTCTCTGCCGGGCAATCAAGTCACCCAAGGAGCCTCGTTTCCAGGAAATGGTTAATTACCGTGGCCAGCAGAGGTTACCCGCGCGGCGAGGCCGGAGGGACGCGCACGATGCTGCTGCTCCATCCTGCCCGCGGCGGCTCGCGCTGCTGTTTAATGCACCCTGCAAAGACCTCATCTCCTTCAAGCACTCGGCTGCGGAGCCCTAGCAGGGATGGCTCTGGCCGCTGTCCCTCCTGGCACCCCCGTGAAGGGCACACGAGGGATACACCTGAAATCCTCCACAACAAAGAGGTTAAAGATTTGCTCCCCGAAGTCTCAGTCCAGCAGCAGGATTAATAGTCGGTCAGAGAGAAAGCAGAGCTGAAAAGGCCAGTGGAAATATTAGTAAGCAGCACCTTGGGTTCCAAGGAATTGGTTGTATCAATCAAAACTCACGGCTTCTTGGTGGGTACAAGGAAACATCTTGTGAAATTCATCATGATCGTTCCTGACCCATCTCATCTACAGAAGGAACAGACCTTTCCCCGGGAGTAACGTGGAGCACACGGATGCACCACGAGGTGGATGCACCACCTCGCTGCGGAGCTGTCGCTCCCCGAAATGCCATGAGACCCCCCCCACATCATGGTGAGATCTCCCTGAGCTCGGCCTTTTCTTTTGCCTTAGCGTTTTTTAAATCTTCATCATCTTGCCTGCGCTGAACAAGGAGAACTCTTCTGAAAGGAGGTAAGGAAAGCAAAGAATAGGCTGGAGGTCAAAGGCTTTGGAGAAGAAGTAGGAGAGACTGGATCAAAACATGATGGGATGCCAACTTGTATCCAAACCACAGGACCACAGGCTCTGCTTCTCCAGACAAAAGCCTGGGAAATATTTCATTGGGACCAGGTAGCCACAAAAATCCCTTCCATGACGGCAGCAATCCCACCCTTTCTCCATCCAACGTATGTTATTTTCGCATCCACAATCCCTGCGTTATTTTTGCACACATGATCCCTATGTTATTGCTGCATACACAATCCACGATCCCTAACTTTTCCAAAGTGTCTCCTGGACACTTTCCAGCAGGCGCTTTCCCTCTGCTAACGCAGCTCCATGACATCTCCACTGCTTCCCTCCATCCCAAAGCTGAAGAGACGGCCTCGAGGACGCTCCTAGTAGGCGCATGTACTCTGCAGCTTGGTTCATTGCCTCCAGACTTATTTCACATCTGTCTATATTACACTGTATGTTTTCATGTAATTTTCCCAATAACCACGAAGCCTAAAACCTCCTGAACGCAGCTGCATTATTTCTCGTTAGACACAAAATTGAAATTGATGACACAGTAGGATCCAAACTGAGATGGAGAACATAATAATACAGTAACAAGACAAAAGATCTTCTGGTTATAAGGGCAGACCCTAATTTTGTTGTATTAGTCCAAATTTGATATACTCAAATGTTTTATTACTCCAACTTTTTCATTCATTATGTCCAATTACTGACATATATTGTATTTATACATACAAATCTTCAACTAAACGACTGGCCTTCATGATCTTCACATGGAGAACACCTACTGCTTGCAGTTTCCAACACACTAAACCTGCTTTGTATATCAGGTACAATTTTCCTATGACTGAGTATCACAGCCTTCTACCTCATTTGCACGATCACCTGCATTTTAGGTCATTAGCTGCATGTGGAAGTTGATGCATGGTATGGAAAGACCCACCTATAGCACCCACTATCTTGAATATAGCTGAGGAGCTGTTTTCCAAAGATAAGATAAAGTAAAATAAAGTAAAATAAAACAGATGTTCCTGGAAATGTCCTGAAATTTCCTTCTTCCCAAGCTTGCTCGAGCACTTCCCCTCCCTATTAGGTAGTAACACCAGGGCTAGATGACTCTAGATCTGATTTTAATTGTATTTGCATAGGTTCAGGAAATACAGGTGGAGAGAAAAGTAATCCTGACCGATGAAATATTTGCCCAGCATCCCGGCTGGTGGGTGAAGCCGCACGCAGGAGAACACGCGCCATCCATCGCTGCTCCAACACCCCACGGACACAGCACGAGGGAGACTCCCCCTTCTGCCTTTCCGGGCCTGGAAAGCTCCATCTGAATAATGCAAAGGGCAGATGTGGCCGCTCGGTGCCTGCTCGGCCTCGGCACCGCGGCTCTGCTGCAGGAGGCTTTCGTGGTGGCCACCAGCCCTCGCGGGGCAGCGCAGGGCCCTCAGCTTCCCACCAGCACGAGACACCGCTCGGTCCCCAGCCGGGGACTCCTCTGCTGCCCTGCGTGTACGTAAATATATCTCTCCACCAGAACATATATCGAGAACCCTGGGATGAACCGTGGCGCTGAAGAGGAACGTGAAACACCAACACTTGCTACTTCAATTCCCAGGCTTAAACACAGCACGGACCAAAATCTTGCCTAGGGCAAAATGAACTCCTCGCACTCCCCGCAGGGCATGCTCCAATACAGATCAGGTGGGATCTAGACCCAGATCCCTGGATCTAAGGAAGGGAAGCTTAGTGCCAATGGCTGGAGGGGCAGGAGCACCACGAGGACAACCCAGGCCGGGACCTCCTCATCCTCACGAAGGCCGTGGGCTGCTGCAATCCCAGGCTCCAGGGCAGCAAGAGCAGCTTTCTACCCTGGGCACCCTGAGCCTGGGGCAGCGCCACGACCTCCGGGGGCTTCTGGCCTCCCCGACACACAGGGCCACAGCTTGATGCTTCCCAACCTGCCTATGAATTGCAAATTCATTTATTATAACAATACTTTTCACTTTTGTGGCATTTTTTTTCCATTTAAGAATCACAAAGCACTTTACAAAAAACCTCATAAATTAAATCTCCTTTCACTCCTCTGAGATCGCTATTATTATTCACATTACACGCGAGAGAAGAAGAATCACAGAAATGCTAAATGAATTATCCAAGGTCGCCTGAGAAGATGGCAACAGAGCTTGAAATGAAAAACTAAATTTCCTGAATCTTTGGCTCACGCTTTTTAGGTAGCAGACAACACTTCCGATCAGAAGTAATGGATATATCCCAGAAAAGCCAGAGCCTGAACTCTACCTGCACCCCTCCTGACGCAGCCAGCAGGACAACGCCAAGGACCCCGGCAATCGGGCGCCTTGCTGGAGCACAGAATGATTATGGTTGGAAAAGACCTTCAAGATTGAAAAATAGCTTTCTTGTGTGGTTGGGATTTTTTTTCTGTCCCCTAATTTGGGACATGACAGAAAAAAAAGGTTGTTAGCTGAAATTTGGATTTTTGTGGCACATCTACTAACGTGGTTTTCCATTAGACTATAACTATTATAATTCACTAATTCACTCCAGGACACCCTGCGTGCCCGTGGTGTCTCTCTGTTGTCCCTGCTAATTAACAACATCGGGCTGAAAATACCCTCCCTGTCTGCCAAAAGGTATTTCCTACCCTGCTGGAAGAAGAAACCATTAAGCAATGAGAATCCTTCACCACTAAAGCAACGGCATTTTCACGAGCCAAGAATGGCAGCTTCAGGTACGGGATAAGCAGCACAAACAGCTGTGGAAAACGACATCAGGCTGCATCCAGATACGCCGAGTGGAAAGAATGAGTGAGAAGAAAAATAGAGCAAGTGTAGAACATAAAATGAGAATTGTTTCTAAATAGAATGTTTATTGAAGATTTTTTGGAGGAATGAGTAGTTCTTTAAGTGGCAAGTTATTGGTTTCCTGCAGATTATACGTTATACAATCAAATTGAATTATTGAAATGCCTTCCATCCACCAATCTATTTACATCAAATATACGGTGCTATTTTTCATACTGTGATCCCGGCCTTCACAGGAAGTCTTTCCAAAATGCTTTTAGTGCCTTTTGTTCCTAACAGCGACACTTTTACAGCCATTTAATATATGGCATCAAAATATTAATGCACTTATCCTGTTTCACCATGGTTATTAAACCTTTAAAGCCACCCGGTTTGTTGTTGTTGTTATTGCTGCTGTTCCAAGACAGTGAAATGGAGGTGCAGCCCGAGCACACTCGCGAGGGCTCTGCGGGCGCGGGGAAAGGGACTCTCAAAGGCACCAGGTCCAACGTGTGACCGGAGCCCCGGCTGCGCCGCGCTGCGCCGGCCGCCCGCGCGCTCCGCGACCTCGGGAACACGCTTCAATCCAGGCGCTCCGAGAGCCCCGACGCGAGCTCTCAGGCTGCCGTGGGGGCTACGAAAGCCAGGGAAGCCTCAGATGTTGAAAGGGAACAACATAAGGGGCTGTTCTTGCACTGATCTTGCAGAGACGTGACACTGAAGCGAGACGGGTTATCAGAGGCTCTGTGCCACCACGACCCACCTCGGAGGCCGCATCCCGTCCGCATCCTCCTGCCCAGGCTCTAGGAGCTGCCTTTTGGGCACTACCAGCCTGTTTCGCCTCCCCGCGGCAGGGACACACTGTGCTTGCCCCCAGTGGGCACCACAGCTGTCCTCCCCTTCGCTGTCACACCTGGCTTGCTGACCAAAGGGTCTACCCCAAGTCACGCACATCAAACACCACAGCACCACACAATGGCAGAGCTTAGGCAGGACCTCCAGAGACCACCTAGTCCAACAGCCCTGCCCAAGCAAGACCACTTACAGCACCATGTCCAGCCGGTGTCTGAACACCTCCAAGGATGGGGACTCCACAGCCTCTCTGGGCAGCCTCTTCCAGGGCTCTGTCACCCTCACTGCCAAGAAATTTTTCCTTAAGTTCCTATGGAACTTTTGGTGCTTCAGTTTCCTCCAGCCACCACTGAAAAGAGGCTGCCCCATCTTCCTCACTGCCTCCCTTGAGGTATCTACGGACACTGCTCAGGTCCCCCCTCAGCCCTCTCTTCTCCAGGCTGAGCAGGCCCAGCTCTCTCAGCCTTTGCCCATAGGGCAGATGTTCCAGGTGTCCAAAGCCTTGCTCAGGTCCAGATCGACAACATCCACCACCCTGCCCTCATCTACCCAGCCAGTCACTCCATCCCAGAAGGCTATGAGGTTAGTGAAGCATGATTTCCCCTTACTTAATATTGGTAATAATTAGATGTCAAAACTCTTTATTCCACTAGTTCATGAAAGAAAGACATATTGGTTCATTTTGTCAAAGTTAAGGATTATCGCTCATTAAAACCTATACCCATTGCCTAAGTGCTTACAACAAAGCAGTGCGTGCTGTGAAGTGCACGTTATTACATATTCGCCAAAATATGTAACATAAAGAACGGTATCTACCTTATTAGAGCCACATTCTTCGTAACAATAATTAGGTTAATTATACCCAGCTCTGGAAGACATAATTTTATTGCTCCGTAGCAGAACTCCGCAAGCCTGCTGTTATTCTACACGGAGACAACGCAGCTGATTAGACAGGGCTCTCGTTGCGTTAGATTGAGGCAAACTCATCATGGCATGAAAGCAGCCCAGGGACGGATTTGATTTTTGCTAAGATTAATTGCAACATTAACAAAACAAAAGCAAACCAGTATGAGGCAATATCACACAACTGGGCCTAAGCGCCTTTTAAGCAAATTTTAAATGGTAATAGTTGATATATTTGATTAAGAGAACATCTGCCGTGTGCACGTCAAAGAGATGCTCCCCTGGCCTCCCTGCATCTTCCCACCAGGGAGGACCCCACTGTGGGGAAGCCCCACTCATCCCAACCTGATCATGAAAGCACCTATACCACTTCCCAGCAGAATTTCTGGAGGGCCGTTTAGGTATTTTTCTCTCCACCTTAAAGCGAGCCCAAAGAGACAGGAAAAAAAAATAAAAGGAGAAGAAAAAGTTTCTCTCACCCCTAGAGTAAATGTATAAATCATAGTGGCTTAAGCCTAGATTGCTGTCATGAAATTGCAATACTTATGCCATTGTAAAGGATTACCTTCATGAAGATTTTGATTTTCTTTAATATCTATTTGAGATGGTTTGGGGAATACCTAATTTTTTTTTTTTTTTTTTTTGGCTTTCCTTGCTTTTCTGTATTTCAGAGGTAGGGAAAAAAACACGCATTTTTCTTTCCAGCTCAATTGCCTATAATGTTGAAAGGTGATAAAAGAACAAATGAAACCATTAGAATAAGGTCTCTAAAACAGCCTTTTCCATCCATACAGTAGAAAAATGCATTATCATGCCAGTACTGTCTGCATTTTCGTTATATCCTAGATAATTTGCGGAATTTCACACATAATGCAGAAGAAATCGCTTTTGCCACAAGAACATCCAGTTCCAAGACGTTACACTAAAAGAAGGGCAGCAAGTTGCTGATTACTGCCCGTATTCAATACTCTCTCCAAATGACTTTCTGGTCGTACGAAAGGTCCTTGCACTGGCGGGGATGAAGGGACAAGCAGAGCCGCGATGCTCAGGGACACACTCTCTCCCTAGGGGACACTGCGGCCCAAACTGACAGGTTTTAACCCAAAAGCATCGCTGAAGTTTTCAGAAAAGTGATGTTTTTAATTCCCAAATCAAAATCTTTAGGATGTTGGCATTAAAAAAAAAGGGCAAAACAAACAATACCCAAAGCTGGCAGCTTCGCCATCCTCCCTTGCACTCATCCTCTTGCCACCCTTGCAAAGACAAATACTGTCACGGGTGCTTCCTGGGCACCAAGTTTCCACTTGGCAGCACCGCACGTTATGAAAGAAATCCCAATTTCTTGCAAGTCTAGCAGTTTACCTGGCAGGCAGCGACTCGCCGGAATTGCCCCCACGCTACGGGGGCCACAGCAGCAAGTCAATGCTGGTGTCGCTCTTGGAGGCCTTTGGCCTTTCCCTTCCAGCAAGACCAGCAGCCAGGCTGGACTCTTTCTTCTTGGTGAACTTCATCAGAGCGCCCTGACAGCCCGTTAAGGGATCTGCATGTAATAGAGACCAGCTCTTCACTGATGGTTTCTGCAGGAGCAGCATCAGGGGTAGCACAGAGCCACGGAGGCACAGACACTACCCTCCATGTGGATTTGTCTTTCCAAAGGTGGTTGTCCTTCTTTTTCTGTCACCAGATAATGAAGACAGACCCTCACTTCAGCGTCTGCCTCCAAACAGAATTATTATTCACAAGCGTCATTTCTTTTCCCTGGGTTTGCAGAAAAGTTAATTAACCCCAGAAAACTATAGTGCAATTTTTCACTAGCACGGTCCTGACGATCGTGCAATTACCGTTCTGGAGTGTCTGAACCTCCCGTGAAATTCAGACGTGCGCGTTCAGCCTGTCTGGCTGAGACAGGGTCGGAGTGGGATGCAAGGAGGGCTGCGCTCGCCTTCCTGAACGGGCAAAGCCAGAAGGAACCCCTCCCAAGATTTCTTTATTTTTTATTTATAGCTCCACGTGAAGTCAGGTCCTTTCTTCTGGAAGTCCTGGAGGGCCAAGAGAAACCAACCTGTGTTTCTCTAGCTATATGTCCTGCTAGGTCTTGCAGAAGGCTGAAAGGGGCTGTTGAGCTCCTCGCCACACTGGCCCTTCGCTGAAGGCATTTAAAGGGTGAGGCACATCCCCTTGCTTAATTCTAGAAAGCTCAATTAAGAGGAAGAGGCAAAAAGGTTTGACTAGAATTAAAATTGATATAAACGGGATTCTGGGTGGCTTGCAAAGGTGTTTTGTTTTAACGGTCTCAGTCCTTTCCTTCTCTCAAGCCAAAAGCATCCAAGTGGGATGAGATCCACTTCTCCAGGCTAAGCAGGCCCAGCTCGCTTAGTCTTTCCTCACAGAACAGATGCTGGAGTCCCTTTCATCTCCACTCTACGCTGGACCCTCTCTAGCAGGAATCGCCCTGCCCTGGTGCAGGCGTGTGGCTTTGCTGTGCCAGAAACCCGCGGATACAGGGGGAAACGGAGGCAAGAGGACACTGGTTGGCTTTAGACTAATGACAGAGCTTGAGACAAAACAGCCAGGCTGCAAATGTTAATAATATAATTCTCTGTTAATAATATCGCAAATACTAAAAGTCACTGAGAATTGTAATTGCAACGGTGCTGTAGCTATTACAACTGCAGCCTGTATAAACAACTTGCAGCGTATATAAAAGATGCCTACATTTATGTAAACACCACATGAATTTGTATCATCATTAAAGAAAGAGAAAACCAATTAAGGATTTTTCAAATATACATTTAAACAATCCAACTTTTTTATGGCATCTTGCCTTGCTTATTTTTCCGGGATGGAAAATCGACTCTTGGCATTAATTGCTATGAGTCTCTTTGGACTAAAAGACCGGCCACTTGAAAAATTCAATACAAGAAATTCCAAGAGCAGAAACGCTGCCCGTGAGGAGGTTTAGGAGACATCCCTGTTTTCCGACAGGAAACAGCACAGTACCGAGGCCTTGCTGTCACTTAACGTGCTGCTGCAGAGGCCTCCAAAAACACTGGTGGCACTGACAGGGATTTGGGAGCAATCCAGCTCCTTCACCGCCAGAGACGGCGTCTGCAGCTCCATCCAGGAAACTGCACATGAAGAGGTTCTGGTATGATCAGAGTGAGAAAATGATACTAAAACTCACCTGAGCTGCAGGGTATCTTACAATAATCCGATCAAATTGTTTTCTGAGCGGGTTTAGCAAAATACGATGCTGGAGAAAGCTTAAGGTGAACAACGCGCTACAGAGCAAACGTTTAATCTCTAGCAGTTTTGGTTTTCAAGCAGTCTGCAAGAAAATATGAGCTCAAAGTGAACACACATCTACATTATCTTTTCCTCTGGTCACGTACTAAAGTTATTTCCTAGAAGGATAAACAAACAAACAAAAAAAAAGCCCACAAAACCCAAATCAAAACACCACTAAAAGCTCAAATCCAGCATCAAGCATAAGCTTTTAGGACAACACACATGCCCTTGATTTAAGCTTTCTCTAAACTTCGAGTGTGCTCGCAGGGAGCTTTAGTCTCCTTAGAAGCACAGAAAATCAAGCAAACAAAACAGTGGAAACACTGGAGGAACAACTGCCCTGAACACTGCGGCGGGCACAGCCTCCAGCCTCACCTGCACAAGTCATACCCCAAACCTCATTTTTCAATACCTAGAAGCTTGTAAAGGCAAATGACCTTCTCAGAAGTTATCAATCTTTGTCATAACACAGCAACATAATATATAAGACTGCTGTTTTCAGCACCGGGTCCCCATATGAAGGGACATAACATCCCCTCAGCTGGAAGGTCAAGAGTGGCTTACAGATTCATACAGCAGAACATCTACTCCTTCCAAACGGCTGTTACGTGAACCTGAAATTCATCTATTGCCACCACCCTTGTGTGACACTTGACTGCCTTGCACCGTCTGCAAAGATCTAGGGGCGTATTTAGAAAGCAAACAGGGAGCCCAGCTCTTGTTCTATTAAAATCAAAAGCCCTCCCATCGATTTTCCTCTGACCTCGCAGAATGATGCAGCAATAGCTCTTCATCTCATATGTTAAAATCTAGATCAGCCCTGACAACATACCCAAGGCAGAATTTCAATCTGAATCCATGTAGCACATAAGCAATACGTTGATTGCCCTAGCAGGTAATTTCTGCGCCATCATTGAACAAGACGATGGACTGGATCACAATTTGTCATGGGATGCTCTGCAAACTAGGCTGCAAAGCTGCAGGTTATTTGCCATTCCATGAATAGGTCGGGCATTTTTTTTCCGATAAAAAACTCACCCGAGGCAATCGGTTCACAGAACTGCCTTGCTCTGCAAGTATCAGCAGAACTTGTTGGGTTTGTGCTCAGCAGAGAACCACGTTACTCCCAAACGACCAAGAGTGGCCAACTGCGAGCAGACACCATCAAACCGGTCACCAACCCTGTCCTCCTCTGCTCCACACAACTGGCCATCGGTCATGGACTGTTGGCCACCAACCAAATGGCACCAGCACGGGCTTCTCCTCCCATTGATCCAGAGACTGGAGCCATTTCCCACTTCTCCAGCATCTCTGGTCAAAGAATTCCCCATTCTGCAAAGCCAACATACAAGGAGTCAAAACAAGATCATCACTAAAGTGATGAAAAACTGGACTATGGTATTTTTACGGTTATCTGCACCCTCCGCTGTCACACTGCTCTCTGCCCCCCAGAACACACCACAAAACAATTGCATTTGGCTCTGGGGACTCTTCTTAAATCATTCCTTATCAAACCAAATGAGAAAAGACAACTGTCCTTGGGGACGTAAAATAATTTAATTCAACGTATTAACAAATCTTTCTGTTATACTGTGACCTGATGACAAATCTCTCATGGTAAAGAGTCGATGTATTGAATATTTAGAGCAAACAAAAAAATCAGAGCTGGTGGCTTTTAGGATTCTCTTTAGGACAAACACTCTTTAAGGGAGCTTTTCCCTCACCCCAGACCGAGGGGGTCACTGGATTACTCAGAACAGATCTGCAGACAGACCACAACTATTAGCCATTTCTTTAAGTTTTCTAGGAGTTTTTGGCTCAAGCTAGCCAAAAAATGCAAAAGAATAAAGGTATCAGTGAAAGACTACGATCAGCGACTGCTCAAGGGATCAAACCCATGGAGGGAAACTGCACTTCCTCCCAGGAAAGGCATTTCCAAGGAGGAATCAGAGCCAAGGATGGGCCAAAAAACCTGTGAGAAAGAGAAGGATTAATGGAATGAACCAAGTGCCCTGGTATCTTCACTGCAGCAGCAGGACAGGGCAGGACGTTGAAGGAGAGCAACGGCAACGGAGACATCCTTGTGCAGAGCATTCAAGGCAAGTAAAAACTCCCCATTTCATCTGAAAAATGATGAGATTCCACTGGAGTTGCCCCAAAAGACGAAGAATACACCCAAGTGCTGGCCCTGGTACGTGGTGTGGAAGGCGCCTTGGAGGCAGCTGAACCTTTGGGGCTTCTGGTGGGAGCAGCAGGTCCTCCTGATGGTGCTAATGAGCAGCGTGGGCTTCTTTCACACTGATGACTCCAGAACCAGCGGGAATCCAGATTCGGAAGCCACATGAAAATTAAATTCCCACTGGAAGAGCCGTGTAGATAAAAGACAACAAAGGTTGCAACTCAGGAGATTAAAAGTAGGAAAATTACTAGGTTTTGTAATCACATTAAGAAAGACCCTTTCAAGACAAGTATGAGGGAAATCATGTTTTTTCCCTCCAATTTTCTCTTCTTAAAACAAATAGAAGATTAAGCAGCCCTGTGCTGTCACCTGCTCTAGGTGACCCCGCGTGTGCAGGGAGGTTGGACTAGATGATCTCTAGAGGCCCCTTCCACCCAGAACCATCCTGGAACTGTGTGACAGCACAACTCCCTTCTCTGCAGGAGCAGAGAGCCCAGGTCAAGGCAGGCGCTGCCACCACTTGTGTCCCTCACTACCCCCGGTTTCTGCACAACCCTCACTCTAGAAATGCCTCCTCCCCATAGTGGTGGTCACGACACCAGAGAAGGAAAGCCAGGAAAGTCATCACCTTCCCAAGCCCTTCCATCAAGCTGAGGATGCTCTGTGTGGGTTGTTTAGTGACACACAGCAGATCTAAGCTTATGTTTCGGTCTTAAAATCCAAGAATCTGATGTGACTTTACTATCCTCATAGCCAATACCAATTAAAAGGAAAGCTTTAAAGACTTTTTCTAAAAGAAATTCGAAAAAAAAACCCAAGGTTCAGTCAATGGATGCAAAATATTAGTGCAAGGCAAGAGCAAACCTCACTGTGTGTGGTTGTTCTGCACGGAGGTATGGGCTGTAACAGGCCACTGCTCTCAGGTACTATTTTGGGCCTTACTATCATGCTAGAAGTAACACTATATGCAATGAATCTTCAGTGTACTATAATAAAAAAAAATAGAGGCAATATGGATCTGATCTCCAGCTACTATGGAAAAGATCCCTGGGGATTCAAAGCAGATCCAACCTAAAGCCAACAGTTCTTACTCAGGTAAAAGCTCCCGTTAGCAGCAGGGTGGCTTCTGGTTGTCTGAGATGTTCCCCACGTGTGGGATGGTAGAGCTCAACACTGACAGTCACCCGTGCAGGAGGGTGCAGCAGACACTCCTGAGCTCGGCCTTTCAAGGGGATCCACGGACAGATCACACACACACCCCTCACCCTGCTGTGGTTCTTCCTAAGGGATATTTGCAGTGGGTTTTACACAACCAACTTCTCCAAAACGGGTAGCTTTAGGTGCTGCAATTCGATACGGAGCAAACAAAACGAGCCCGGGACCGCTCATTGCAGCGGTGGAAAATACAGCACAGGAGGCAGTGAAAAACGACCAGTCATTTCTTTTCCCCCAGCTGATACGTATCTTATTTATTCCTTCTCGCACTATGTGAATGCTGTGCCATGCTCTATTTTGTCTTTCGCCTCAATTAAAATGTAAATTTCTGCAGCCCATCTCTGTAATTCCACCCTGCTCCAGGCAGGGGAATTTAAACTGCTTTTAATAAAACCAACTACAGATGCTGCAATAAGATTCATTTCAGGCCGTTTGAAATCTATATTTTTAATAGTGTTCCGTGGACTACAGTTATGTCATTGCTGGGAATGTTCTCCCAAAAGCAATCCACGGAAAAGCCACTTGGAGCCTGATAAAAGACGGGCAGCCACCAACATAGACCTGTGTGCCCAAACACACACACGGGCCTCCCTTCTTGGTGATTTTTTATACCAATTGCCTCTTTTTCTGCTCTCAGGAGCTGCAATACAATAACTGGCCTGGATGCTTGAGTTGCACATTTCGGAGACTCCCAAAACCTTCTCACCAGCCCATATCTGTAACTAATCTGGAGGAAATGAAGTTTTCAATAAGGAACCTGGGAGCCTGCGTTGACACGAAGATGCCCTGGATAGTCACTAATTCTCTTTTTTCCCTCTTCTGTATGTTCTGTGGTGTCGTAAAGTTCAAATGTGTCCTGCTGAGTTAATGACTGAAAGGGAAAAGTCACATTCGCTTTTCCGCTAATGAGAGGTGAACTCTCCAAGGGTTTATTTCTGACAGCATCATCTTCCCCGAGAGCTGCTCCTCCGATGACAGAGCTGACGGTCCCGACTCGGCAGAGACCCCTATCCATCACGCTGCCGGGGAACACTCCTGCCTTCCTCCCTGTGCTTGGAGACACGGAGAAGATGTCACATTTATAGGACGGGTTACACAGGAAAGAGAAGCTCCACGGGTCCTAGGGACCAGACGAGGAGAGGGTTTACTAGAAGCAATGCCAAGCAGAGGGGTTAGCAACAGAACGTGGCTGCTCACCTGTCCTGGCCCAAACCCCACAAAACAAGCACCAAAATACTAAAATATATATACAGACCAGCAAAACACAACTGTTTCTGCAGCTTTTCTTACTATTCATCAGGTTTTCCCCAGACAAACATCAAGAGGTGGGGGTGAAAAGGGAAACCGAGCCCAAACCTGAAGGAGCTCTCCCCGATTCTGCCAGGCCAGCAGCTAAGGGCAGGCAGATGTGGGCAGAGCAACCCTCCGCCCGGTTCCCCCGAGGGAGAAGCCCATATACCACGAGGGCAAGGTACCTGCTGCGCCGGTGCCTCGATGGGCAGAACGAAACCAGCGCGCGTGGGCAGGACAGCAACGCTGCCCCGGGCCGCCGCCACGCTGCTCAGACAGCGCGCTGCCCTCCTGCCCGCGTCGCTGCCCCCGCGTGCCTTCCCTCGCCCCTTGCCAGCCTCGCTACGGCCACTGCAGCAGCCGCTCACGCTATTTGGGTTGATTAAAGGGAGGATTGATGCCCGCACGCGGCTATTCCTGCAGCGGGAGCCGGCCCGCTGCTGCAAAAGGGCACTTGCTGCTCATGATTGATACAGAGAGCGGCTTCCAAGCACTGCAAGAGGAACACGCTGCCTGCAAAATCTGTTTTGGTCAACTTCCCTAATTGAAATGGTATTTTCACAGTGGCTCACTGCGGATGAAAAATTTAGCACTTCCTTTTTGTTCCTGTGGAGAAACGCGGGGTCAGAGCGCGTTTCGCTCCTCGCTCCATCGTGCGCCCGAGCAGCCCCGGCAGAAGGGACGTCCTGGGGAGAGCAGAGCGGCCGCGCGGCCGGAGCCCTCGACCTGCAACGCGGCTCCTGCCGCGGGAAGGAGAGAAAAGGGCCCTTTCCAAGGCGGGAAAACCACTGGAGGAAAAGACAAGACCTTCCAAGCACGTTTATTTATTAGGCTAAAGGGGAAAAAAATTGGAGGGTTGAGAAAACACTCTCAAGAAAATAATTTTCCTCTATCTTTGTTATTGCAGAAGTATTTTTTTCAGGTCTAGTAAATATGCTGATGTTATAATGTCATATTAATTATTTGTGTGATTTTAGAAAAAAGTAATTATCTTTTTTTAAAGGTTAAGGACTTGCTAATTAGGTTTAATGTTCTTATAGCACCTTGAGGTCCTTGAACCAAACATGGAGCATTAGAAAAACACAGGGTATTTGAACTTTTCAAGCACAGTTTGTCATATCCAGATACTATAACATTTTTTACCTTGTAAGTCCCAGTTTCATGGTAATAATCTGCCTCTGTGTTACAACTGATGGAGCTCAAAAAAAAAACCTATAGTGATCCTCACAACTTTTCGGTGCTCAGTTATGAAAAAATAATAAAAAAAAGGAAAAAAAAGATTACTTTGAAGAATTTGCTTTTGCTGGAGAAGTAGGGGGTATTTTGATGCTACTGAAGCCTTTATGCACCTCACTTTCCATGTCCAGCCTAATGCAGAGGCAGGCGGGAGCTCAGAGCGCGGGCTCTGCTCAGGTACTCAGCTGTTCTAACAACGAAGATGCGACTCCTCCAACTCATTCCTTTTTGGGGTGAATTATTTCTATTAATAACAAGAAAATATTGTTTCTGTTCCCCTCTGCTGGGAACCCTTCCCACGTGCAGCACTGGCACCACACAAGCTAGGGCATCCAAAGCTTTCCTGCATTAGGAGCAGGGTCTGGGCCTAAAATTCTCATCTCATGCCCATGTCTTCTCTGAAGTGTCTCCACCACCAAAACCACGGTGCTTTGCATGAAACACATCCCCATTCTCTGCTGCGGAGGACAAAGGCTGCAGCCTGCTAGCCGGGACATCAGCATGGCAGATTCAGGTGCCACGCCAATTAGCAGGTCATTTTATATAAAACTGAAGATCTGGACCAAGGAAAAAGGTCCAAGCCTCACTGGCCTGCAATGGCAGGTTGTCCTTGTGCCCATGTTCAGTGTGGCTCCAGGAGCAGCACTTCTCCATGCTCAGTGGCTGTCTGGGGGATGAAGAACGTGCTGGGCCAAATACCCTTTGCTGACACAGCACCCTTCTCGTTACTCCAGCCACGATCCACCACCGCCACCTCCTCGGAGCAAAGCCAGAGCCAAAGCCCACATGAAGGGACTGACACCCCCGCCTCGCTGCTCGCCAGAATCCAAAAGGAATTCTGCCCCACCAGCACACCACGGACAAGGGAAACACGTCCAGGGTGCTCAGCTCTTCTCCTCCTGCTACCTGGGATATTTAGCTCCTGTTCTTCCCCACTTTCTCATGGAGTGACACCACAAACACAGGAGAAGTACCGAGCATTGAGCACCGCGCCGCTAGCTAACCTGTCTGCACCATCCCTCCTCCTCCTCCTCCCTTTCCTCTGGCTCTCAGTGCAGATGAGCAAAGTTACCAGTCTGCATTTGAGGATAATGTGGCACAACACGAGGCAGAGCAGACTCGGCTACAAACGCTGGATAAATATCACACCGGCTCTTAAAAAGGCACCCCAGGGCCGAAGGCGAACGCAGCGAGGATGCCGTGAGAGGGGGAAAGGGAACGAAAGAGGCAACACAGCGGGAAGGGAGAGAACGATGCACTTTGGGTGCCTCCAAACAAGAGCTGGTGCCTTCCCCCGGCGCTGGTATCGCTGGGCCTCTTAGGTGTGTTTATTTTTAATAAGGCTGCTATCAACAGCAATATTAGCAGAAGCTGGCAGTATCTGAGGCTCGCTCGCGTGCCGCTCACCAGCACGCAGCGGATGCCAGCGATGCTGCGACAAGCGCTGCGCTCGGCTCCCGTCCCAGGGCACCGCGGATTGGCAGCCTGCTCGGCAGGCCTTGCCCTGGCTTCTACCTCCCAGGCTGCCAAATGTCCTCATTACCCCAGAACTGTGCCAGATCCTGGAGTGCAACACAGCACTGCTGATCTCAGTGTGGCACCTGGGCAGCTAGTGCCACAGGTTAATAAAACACTGCTGAAGACGACAGCCAAACCCGCCGAACAGCTCGGGCAGCTTCCTGGGGCCGCGCCGGCAGCACGGCCGCCCGCTCGCGTTCCGCCCGCCTCGAAGGTCCCCGCTCTGACCTGAGAGTCTCGACGCGGCGAAGGTGACGCACACAGGGCTCCTCGTGCTCGGCCGGGCTCTCTCCCACAGCTCCCGGCGGGACAGGGCACCCACGAGGGCGCCCGGCGCGTTGGCACGTCGCAGCCGCATCACCAAGGCCGGGCGCCCCTTCAGCCCAGGCTCTCTGCTCACCAGCCAGGCCCCATTTTCAGCTTCCAGATCAAACCAAGCCCCTGGCTGCAAAAATTAACACTCTGGGACGAGCTAAAGGGTACCCTCAGTACTGTTATTTTCCCAGCGGCAGGTTTCCCACGGGCATCCCCATTAACCCTGCGTGAACACAGCATGCCCCCCGCCCGGCACCACGCACCAGTAGGTAAATGATTTCCAAAGGCCCCATTTCAGCTTCAATCACGGAGCATTCATTTCAAACGCCGTCCGAAAGAATCAAGTATTTTTCCTAGATAGAGAATAACTGCTCCCGTGAAGCCATTAAGCCCTATTGATTATGTAATACCTTTTTTAAATTCTCTAAATAAGAGGGAGTGAACATGGAAGGAGCTATCGATCCCTCCAGCTCCTCCGTCGGAAGGCCGGGATGGCGGGCGGGCCGGCCCAGCCGCGCCGGCAGCCCCAGCCTCGGCGCTTCCCGGCTCCGCTCCACGCCGGGCGTCCATCCCAGATCCCAGGGAAAAAGCCTGGAGGAGGCGCAGGGATGGAGAAACAGGTTCAACGTGCAAAGTAATCCCTGGAAGCAGTAAAATGAATGCCACCCAGATTTTCATTTACAGATTTTCATTGTACGATATGGCTGCAGTTGGAAACTATATGGAAGTGCATATGTGAATGCTCCGTAAAAGCCAGGAACACCAGTGCAAATACTACCTTTTAGATCCGCTTTTCCCTTTTTGCCTTTGCTCCGGCTCAGTGAAATCCCGTCCATAGGTCTAGGGCTTGGACAACTTTCACATGGTTTTACCTCATTTACGGGCCATTTCAGGAGTCGGGCCGGGGGGTAGGTCTCCTTTCCTAAAATGTCACTTAAAACATAAAGCAAGCAAAACCTGTATCAACCCCCACCCCGGCCAATAGGCCCAAATATGCTTCTGAAAACTAGGAAATACATAGAAAGAAATTGTAAATGACACTGGTTAACATATCTAATAACTCTCCAATGTCTCTTCAGGATAAAGCCCTTTAATACTAACTAATCTCTGTTGGATGTTTTAATTTTCATTACACAAGGAGGAGTTGCTAAAACATTGCCAAGAGACTGTGAAATAAAAAAAAATAAAAAATATAAAAAAAGATTATTTCTTCCTGCAAACTGATTAATCTCTCACAATTTTAGACCTATATCCACCACAGTGGTCTTTATTTTCAGCTCTTTCAAGGCACTAACAGCAACTCCATAACAAAACACGGAGTTTCCTGCAAACAGCTTCATCACTTCCAAGATCAAACGTGTCCTGCCACTGCGTGATGTGACTGGCTCTGACCCAACCTTGCCCACCCGCACAGGCTTCCGGAGAGCATCACGGACCTCACGGACCTGCGTAGGGCTTTTCCGCTCCCACTGCACTCCAGCCCACCGGCAGTCAGAGAATTATGTGAAAAACACAAGCCCTGCAACAAAACACTGATCAGCAATTTACTCTATTAGCCAGATTAACTGCAAGGAAACACACACACACATTTACATATATTAATTTGTATCGCATAAAAAGGAAATAAATTAAACAGTTAATTATTGTGTTTATAGGGCAGATTGATTAAACGGGGGATTTCAGCACATTTGAGCGTTTTCTCCTGGTAAGGATGGAGTCAGCAAATAAGAACAGTTAGAGAAAGCAGCACTACCGAGGCAAGAAGTACCTGCCCATTTCTGCCACCATCTCTGGAACTTTACTCACGCAATTCCTTTTGAAAGCTCCGCATCATTTCTGTACCTAACACAAACATAACTGAAGTACAACACAACATGTTGAGGGAAGCGCTGCCAACGAGCAATCTCCTCCTAAAACTACACATTACACTTCCATAAGGCTGGCAAAGGGCTTGGCTGCAGAATTCCCATTAATTTTCAAGGAACTGTGTGGTCACAGACAAACTGTGTGGCAGCTTCTGCAATGATCCTTCCGCCAGCATTGCTCATACCAAGAGACTGGCATTTGGGGAGGAATATTAATGTGATTTATCCCTGCTTCTCAATCAACAATTAGTCACCCGCAGCAGACTACACTGGAAAACATCTTTCAGCAAAGCGTATAAAACATACTACTCAAGAGGTTAACTTCTATTTCAATATTTCATTCATTACAATGAAAACAATTTCATGATAAATGAAGTGAACTTCTGCAATTATAAAGCCACATTTTTATTTTTACTCAGTAAAACAATGCATTACATCAACGTACCTAAAGAAGTGGAACTGAAGCTACCATCATGAGCAATTATTGTATTTTGTTATAGCTTCATAAAAGGATATTGTTATACAAGCACCGAATATCCTATAATCCAAATTAAGGCTCTATTCACTAATGAAAGTATTTTTAACACGTAAGCTTTAAAGCCAGAATGCAAAATGAACAGTGCACTGAAATATGCTATTGTTTGACTAAGTATTAACTGTGCAGTTCTTTAGATCTTACTGAATACCACTAATGTAATTTGCTATTGTTCAATCCCTTAGCTAAAGAAAAGGGCGGGGGGAAAGCAGCTTTCAAATTTTCACATATTTCTGATTCCATTAATATCTGACACAAGAAAGGAATTTGCAATTTATGGTACCTGAGAAAGCATCTCCTGCCAACCATGCTCTTTTCCATGAGGATGTGAGCAATGGAAACCCTTGGAGCATCACAGCTGACCGTGCATCTCCACAAATTGACTTTGACTTTTACTATTTTGGGGATCTTTTTCCATTGATTTCATTGAGAAAAAACCAACCTCAGAAGGAGCCCTGTTCCTCTGCCCTAACCCCACCACCCAACCCCAGGGCAGCCACTCACTGTGCACAAAAGCGATACTCGTTTCAACGTTAGAATCAGGAATGCAGGATGGAGAAGGGAAGGACAGGCCCATTTCCAGGCTGCAGTAACAATTAGCATCTGATACCCGAAGCTGTTTGGCAGCAGCAAGACTATCTGGCACTGTAGGAGGTATTAAAAGATTTAAGGGACTTGGTTTATGTATGTGCAAAAAAAAACCAGATCAAAGCAGCGAGGGAACTGCACAATTTGCAATTATTTGAGCTCTGAAAATAAAAGTTGTTGTAAAAAGCGATCAAAAGAATTCTTGGAAGAGCAAAGCGGACACAGCTGATGGAAACCTCTACTCACCCATCACCGACAGCTCCGCAGAGCCACTGCTGTTCTCGTTCTTGTAGGTGACGAGGCAAGTGTAGGTCCCAGAATCGTCATCGGTCACATTAGAGATGAGTAAGTTACTGCCAGCCAGTAGCGAGTACTTTCTGGACCTGGAACAGAGAGAACATGTTAGGATGGTTTCTCTCTCTTCCCAGAAGATAGTTCTCACGCTACATTATCCACAAACTACCCCCAAACAGTTCTCAGCTGTGAATTTACTGCTAATAACTTCACCCTCCCGCTTTAAAGGCCACCCCAAAAGTCTCTCCTGGCAGCTGCTGTTTCTGCCCCAAACGTGCTGGCAGCGGGTACCTGAGGGGCAGCACTTGGTCCCCGCGCAGCCACGTGAAGGTGGGATGGGGCGAGCCCGAGACGCAGCACTCCAGCACGGCGTCCCTGCCCGCCACGGCCACGACGCTCGACGGGCGCTGCAGGAAGAACTGCTGCCGCTGCAAACCCGGATCTGCAAGAGCCAAGAGGGACAGGTCGGCCAACACAGACCAGCACAGCGAGCCCCACGTGCTTTTATTCCCTGGGAAATACAAAACTGCGGATCGGTAACGGGCCCGGGAGGCTGCAGCTTTCACAGATTCTTCCTGATGGGGAAAAATAGGAAATTATAGCAGAGGGATATAAAAAGTACATGAAGTGGCAATCTTGCAGAGCCGCTTACGGGTCGAACCCAAGGGAGCAATCGGAGGCAGAGCAGCACCAGCTTTCTGTGAGGGGAGGAAGGAGTGTTTAAACACCAGGAGGAAAAACAGCTCTCGGAAAGCCCCTGGAAAAGGCACAGTCCCAGCAGGAAAAGGCAAAGGCAGACGCACTTGTAAGAGTGAGATGGGGACGGGGTTAATGGCACCGCTTTGCAGCAAGGAGAGGGAAGTTCATAAATATGAAAGGTGAGAAAAGGAAAGTGTCAAGTGAGGTCGAGGAAAACAAATGTGAAGAATGAAATAACTCGAAAAATCTAAATTGAAAAGGAACAAGGAGAGAGATGAATGGCCCAAATTCTCCTTTGCATTATAGGGAAAAAAGCAAGAAGCATCAAAGCCTGGAGAAAAGGGGACAACCCTGTTCTGCAGCCCATGTGCAACGCAGCAGAGCTCGTTTGGTTTTACTGGGGACTAAAGCATACCTGTGCTATTATTCTATTCTCTGTGATGATTAGATCTAGACTAACGATGATTCTTGAGCTAAACCATTTACATTTTCAGCTCGACGCCTGAGAAGCCTCTGTGTGGCCACATGAATGTCTCTGTAGTTTTCAATGCTTTGTGCCCCTGAAACAGTAATTTTCTGCTTTCAAAAAACCCAGCCTTCCACGTGTGACATTTTCACATTGAGTGAGTAGATTTTAAGCATGGGGACGCACAGCGAGCTCCGTGACAGGCGTCTGAATGAAGGACACCCCGGGGAAGGCTCATGGTCCTGACGACAGCACATGGACCTTCTCCTCATGCCCTTCTCCACTTGATTAAAGACCACTCGGTATGTTCCCCCTGACAAGGCTCTCGTAAGCCATAATCAAGCCACATAATCACCCAGCAATGGATGAGCTTTAGTAATCAAGAGGTATTAAGCAAAATCCTGCTTCCATCCTAGTCATCGATCCGGTTGAGCCACCACCTCCTCTCTTACACATTGTGCTCCTATCCATGGGCACAAGGCAGGACGTCCAGGGCATCTTTTGGCCACTTCAGTGTTGATCCATCACAAAGCAAACTGCGAGTCGATGCGGGACGAGCTGCCTCTCTGAGCAAGCGGCCCAGGACCCTCTGCTCCCGAGTGTCCCAGGTGGAACAGAAGCCATCGTCAGCGTGAGCCTTCCCACGGGAAACAGAGCTGCTCTCCCCACTCACAAAACTGCAGTTTAATTAATGTTTAAGAACAAGTACGGACTAAAACCAATTACAACCAAAGCAGTGAGTGAACTAATTCCCTGAACAAAGCAGAAATTCTCACTTCTTAGCTAGGATTCTTCCCAAAGACAACAGCCAGTACTGATGTTACCGCTATGCATCCACCTGCCGTAATCCCTACACTGATGGCACACAGAAGGGCACACAGGAGGGTTGAGGTTGGAAGGGATCCCTAGGGCTCCCCCAGTGCAGCCCCTGCTCCAGCAGGGACACTCAGAGCTCGGGGCACCCGGTCCCATCCCGGCGGGTTGGCAGATCTGCAGAGCAGGAGCCTCCGCAGCCTCCCTGGGCAGCCTGGGCCAGGGCTCGGGCACCCTCACAGGGAAGAAATTTCACATACAGCTAAAATTCAAAACGACAACCAGGATTTGTGTTTGATTTTGATACTCTCCAGCAACAGTGAGTTCTGTGAATATGGTGGCATTTGTATAAGAAATACCTATTTTCATAAAGCCGTATTATTGTCTCCTTTTTCTAGATGGCTATGGGGTAATTGAGATGTTCTGTGACATAGCTAAGGTATATGGGTATATATATATATACATGTATGTGTAGGCCCAGGCATGGAAATTAGCTTCTTCCCATTTTTATGTGAAAGACATAGCTTCTATTACACCTTACTGGCATAATTAGTTAATGATAGCTCTCTAATGATTGTTCTCTAAGAAAGACAGATGCTCAGCTTTGCATGAGCATACACTGATAGAAGTTGAGAACATATTTACTCTCTTATCAAATCATTCTTAAACTAGTGTAAGTCAAGAAGGTGCAAATGTTTTCTGCCAAAAGAAAATGCCATTGCAAGTTGCCTTGGATTCAGCCCGGGAGATGCAGCACTTGAACACGAACAAGAAAAATGTTTCTGCAGTATTTTAGCAATACGGTGCATTAGGAAAAAAGAAGAAAATGCTCACATAAAAAATGAGCTGAGTCCTGGAGTATTGCTTTGCACTGTGCCACGCGACTGTGCATTTGGAAATGTTGCTCGCTTGACAAAAGGCTCCCACATTATGCCCATGAAATTTTTCTGAACACACTCGATAATACCGTACTTGGCCAGCACAATTTATTTTTTATTGCAGCAGTTTTTATACTGCAAATTACGGAACCGAGCTGCCGTTAATATGACACTGATGTGATGGAATATCTTTAAGTGTTCATAGCCACATTTCCAAATTTGATTAAAAGAGATAAGGATTTATACCAACTAAAACCCAATTTTGCTCTCTGCTGTCAGCGAAGAAAGGGCAGCAAAACTCCCCGACCTGATCTCCCCATCATGCCTGAAGGCTGAACACTTAATCCCAATGAGAAAGCAAGGGTTATGTGTGAACAGGGTTAGAAAAATCTGTCATTAAAGCGATACTGATCTCTCAATATACAGAATGCATTAAAATGTATAACCCGACAGCGAGGGGATTTGCTTCCCTCCCCGCAGCCCCCTTGCAGGCTGCTTTCTGCTCCGTCCCTTCCCAGGAAAGGCCCTCCTGGCTACGGGATGTGGCAGGTCCCGGAGCACATCGGGGCGCTCTTCCTGCTGGAGTCACTTCCAAACACATTAGCTAAAGTGGGAGGAAAGCGGTGCCAAGGCGCTACGGGAAATTACTGCCATACATCAGGGGTCCTCTTCCCAGCGTTACCGACGGCTCGTTGTGCCGCTTCCCGAGCCATAATGAGGACAACATATTTACAGGCCTTTCAGCTTGCTCTTTGGGGCCCTTAGATAAAAGGATAATGCAAAATTTATTACGGATGCAGCTGCACAAGTAGGGAAGGGACCCTGGTGTTTTGTTTTGTCTGTTTTTTACAAGACAAGACAAAGTCGTCTCTTCTGTGACCATTAAAGTTTTAAGAGGCAAAAACACAACAGACTCAGGAGCTGCAGCACAGCTAAGTTATCTTATATCCTTAAAATGGAGATGGGAGCTGAGCAGGGCTCCCTTGGACGCACGGAAGGTGGATGGGACCTTCATCCAGCCAGGAACTGCAGCGAGAGCGGGGCTGAGAGGGATTGCTGATGTGGCCACATAAATACAACTGCAGCGAGAGAGAAATGAGAGAATCCAAATTAGTTTTGCATACTCCCAATCTTGTCTGAGTGGGAAAGATCAAAAACAGGCTTAAATCAACGCTTAAAAAGCAGTAGCCATCCCAGGCTGATTCATAGCTTTTAACTGGTGAATGAGATGAGCTTTTAAACCATCTTCCAACCCTTTTCCAGTCCCCCAACAACACTGCTGGAAGGTGGTCTCCCGGGCAGACCCATATTCTGGCAGGTCCAACACAAGCCCCTCCAGTTGGGCAGCAATGGAGCTGCCACCCAGCAGCCACTTGTGGAGGTACCTGCAAATCTTCCCAACAGCAGCTTTGTCTTCTTTCCATTCGCGCACAGAGTTGCTAAAGGCTACGTGAGAGGATGCAGGATGAAGTCTACATCTCAGGCTGTTAGTGGGACTTCCTTAAATATGTATCTGCTCTGATCATTTGTAGTTGGAGACTTAACCAGATTTTCTAATTTCTTAGTTAAGAGGTATAGCCAGATCCTTGCCAAGGTCTCCTGTGGTGTCTGCATACTGGGACTTTGGCTCATTTTAACTGCACCAGAGATTCTATTACTGTGACCTTCCAAGACACTGGCCTGATAAACCAGTAACTACCCAAGGGGGATTTTGGGGTAGATGATGGGGGAAGGAGGCTGACTTGATTCTAGTATCAGTAGCCCCAAAATGTTTCTTCCAAACTTACCAAAAACAACAACAACAACAACAAAAAAAAAAAGTCTTCAAAACTTGTGGTCATCAATTAATGGTGCCAAGAATATCTTGGATCCCTTAGAACTCTATTTTTTCCTTCTGGATATGACAAACTTAAAACATCTGATTTTGGACAACATTTTTAAGTAACTACCTAGACAGCACTGGAATTTAAAAAAAAAAAAAAAAAAAAAGTATTATCATTAAATATCTAATGCCATAATACAAGCACCTTTTTCCCAAAAATTAGTTTATGATTTTTTGTTGAACATTTCTGCCCTGCAACTGTAATTACTGAAACCTGCTCTAGCACTTTCACCCTTTCAAAATTAACTCACAAGAAAATGGTTTCAGGTATATTTAAAAAACAGACTTGCACTTTTCTAATTCTCAGCATCTTCCACGTCTTTAATTCCTTCACCTCGAACAATTCCTTCAATTCCTCCAAAGTCTAGTTCCGTACTTTAATCCACAATCACTATTGCCACACTTGGTCCCAATGTTCAGAGCTGTCCTTTGTTCCTTTCTAGCCCATTTGTTGGGGACAGGACTTGGGTTTCCACCAAGATTGCCAAGATTTGGGTTTCCATCAAGGTTGCCTCTTCTCTGTGTCACAGCAGCGCTGGGGGCATATATAAAATACGTTTCACTTCCACAATAGCCATTCAAAGTATTTCACTAAGTCTCCCTGCCTGCTCTTCTGACTCTTGCACGGGGCAATTCTCCTCTGCTTTGGAGAGAGCACCTTCCAAATGGTTGTGCCCATCAGAGCGCCATGCGCTGGGCTAGCGAGCCAGGTCCATGGCCAAAGGAAAGCAAAGCTTCGTGTATTGAAACACGCTGAAAAACTGTGAGTTCATAGCAGGGAATCATTCATAAGAGATTTAGGAGCATGCAAAATTCTCAGCATTCACGCACTCCAGAAACCGAGGCCGAAGGAGACGAGGCCCATCCCATTCTGCCTCAACAAGCCAAAACCTGGCACAAAGGGGAGGATGCACCGCTTGGCGCTTGCTCTTCACTCAAGCAGCTTAATCCAGCTTTTAGATCCATTTACCCTGGAAAATAAAGGGATCCCTCTAGCACATCCTCAACCTCCAATGGCTATTTCAGAGCTAGAGAATTCTCGGTTTTGTTTGCAATTTTTGGACCGCACGTGGAGAGTGGAGGCAGTGACAAATCCCAGCTGAAGAGGAGCACCGGCTCCTCTCCCGCGTGCCCGGATTAGCGGAGCACCCTCAGGGAGCTCTGCTTCATGAAGGCAGTAACACACTGGGAACCTGCACCCAGCCACGCAGGCCTTCAAACGCTATGGAGAGATATCACGGGATACTCCTAGGGCTCCTGCTGTGCCCTAAACCTGGCCTTCAAACACCCTAAGTGCTGAAACCAGCTCCACCGCGATGCTCGCTGAAACCTGTCCAGAAATAATAAAGCTGGACTTGGCAACTAGCCCAAGACCATCAAGCAGACAACAGGGTTTCTGTAGATATTAGTTACTGTGCATATGGTTGCAGTTATCTCGAGAAGAGCTCGCACTAGAAGCCATCACGACAGCCCTGAAGGATGTTTTTCCTTCCACCTGCCTACATTTCTATACATGGCCAACTGTGGTATTTGCATGTTTTTATAAGATATATACTGTTACTATGAACATTTGCATATTTTAATGATAAAATATATGTTTAAGTGAATGGTTTAACCTGCTGAGAACACCAGGCTGTCCTGTTCTGTAATCAGATCACTTTATTGAGCACTAATCGGATTCATCTGGGTTGGGGTCACTGCTCCCTATGATCAATAAACATTTGAAACTCAACAAATTTTGGTTGAGGGTTAGAATATAAGTAGCTTATAAAAAGACCTCAAAAATGCAATTAATTTGGGCAGCAGAATATTGGAACTGTCCAGGGCAGTTTATCAAACAAACGTTTTGCAAGGAGGGATTTCCCATTTGGGATACACGTGGGAAGACGAGAGCCCTTGTCCGTGCGTCTGTGCAAATATCTTGCACCTCCTACTTTGAGATTTGACTTTAATGGGTGGCATCTTAGAAGATGATATTTAGCAAATAAATTGTTTGCCCCCAAGCCATTCTCAATTGTAACAGTAAAAACAACATAAACATAAAAAAACATATATTCCTAGCAAAAAAGGGCAATGTGAACCATGCAAGGTAACGTTTTAGGTGGCAAGAAATCCCGCGGCAGCAGAAGCCTCAATAGCCGAGGGGGGATCTCCTGACTGGAGAAACCCCAAGTTTTGGAGCACGGGCGACGCCAACAGCGGGTGCTGACCCGGGTTTCACCATCAAGCCCAGCTCTGGAAGCGCCTCACGCAGGCAGACAGCAGGCTACTTATTTTCCAGCAAGAAATCCAATGCCCGTTTAAAGGCAACTGATGGAAACCCCCTCACATCCTTAAATTAACAGCTCCAATGGCCATTACTGGGTTTAAGGGTATAATTTTCTCCTGCATGCAAGAATGCAGCTTCAGGTTTCCGGTCATTAGGGTTTTTTACACCCTTGTCCTGCAGATTAAAGAGCCTTCTCCCCCAGGTAAGCACTTGCAGACTGCAATAACACGAGCTCGGTTAAAATCTCCTGGATAAAGCACAAAAATCCCCCCGGGCAAGTTGCCTAACACATTTAGATTGTTATTCAAGGTTCGGCCAAAAATTGTGACTGTTGATTGAAACACAGAAGAAATTCATAAATCCTGTCCATCCTACAACAGCATATGTAAATAAGCCTCACATTTAGTTCCTCATCTTGTAAGAGATGGAGTCACTTAAGCCTCAGAGTAGGCCTTAAGCTCAGGAAGCAAACGTGTGTCCTGCTACTTGAACATCAACCTTCCCTCTTTCCACCACCTCCTGGGATCCACATGGACTCACTCTGTCCATAGACACCTCAAAGAATCTCACTAATTACTTTACAGAAGCAATGAATTTGGCCAACAATTCCTTAGTGCTGAGCAGTGTAAAACTAAAACCTGAGGGATTTTTGGCACAGTAATGTTATTCCCTCTAAAACAGTTAGAAAAGGTTGAGGAATTATTTGAATATGCTTTTTTTTTTTTTCCCCTCTCTTTTCCTCATGTTTTCAGTATTTGCTGCAACTTTTCACTTGAGATTAAATTTTGAGAGCCCAAGGAAAAGAGGAGGCATTTCCATCAGCAAGGTGAGAAAATGTACACTCAAAACAAACTTTCTCCGAAAAGCTGTGACAGCAGCTCAGAGAACTGAGAAATGGATACGAATCCCTCAGAAATTTTTTTGAGCAGGTTTTTTAAGGATTTTTATATCAGCTCCTCCTCAATATCTGCTCTCATATGGCTCTTTTCTGCTACCAAAACCCAACTCCTACCATGACAACCTACTCCAGGTAGTGGTCAGCACTGCTTGAACAAACAGAAGTGTCACTCTGGATTAACTAAAACTATTCACAGGTTTATATTAAAGCTGAGGTTGTATGCAGAAGTATTAAAAACTTGCCAGAGGAGTAACGACATTTATATCAAATACTTCTTTTTCAGATGAATTTGTGCACATTTAATTGTAAAGCTCAAAAAAAAAACATTCATTTCCTGATAGACTTGTGTTTTTTGGTATAAGTGACGACCAATGAAAGCAATTGTTCATCCATAACTCAGCTGCCCAAAACAATGATAAAATACAATAGTTTGGCTGTGAAATAATTAAAAACTGCTCTGACTTGCTAGTATTCAATATATTCCTGTGGAAAGAAATTTCTTGGCACCCTCACACATTCAACAATGCAAAACACAAGATTCAAATGTGCAAAAACAAAATGGTAATTGCAGTGTTCCTATTCTTGGCCGAATGAACCTATCTTTGTTTAAATATATAGAGAAAAGGATAAATATAGTCTTTTGTCAATCAACATGTCTTGGGAATGCTACCAGCTAGACATCTCTGAAAGCAAGGAGCCAACTTACAGAAACATATAGGAAAGAACAAAGAACAGACTCAAAGACAGGAGGTACGTTTGCTAACAGCTTTTTCTTGTGCAGAAGCAAAAACCAAACGCTGCTTGTTTCACACGAGAAACTTCCAATGAAAGCCTGTACAAGTGGAGATCAGCCAGCACACACTGAATGGCTAAGAAGCACTGACACTTGACAAGATATTGGAATTCCTGGTAGCCTTGTGCAGAGAGAGCTACTTGGGGTTTATCATCCTGCCTGGGAAGGCTGAAATTGGTAAATGCAGCTACATAAAGCTTCTTTCTGATTAAGTTAAAAATGTCCTGCCTAGTGCCCTGGTACCCTCTCCCATCTGCTAAGCTTTGCATTCAGTAGTTTACACGGCAAGGTAAAACTACAAATTTTGTGCTGCTAAAGTGTACTTTTTTTTGTTTGATTGCTTTGTCCAGAAGGGCACTAATTACTTCATCCAAGTAGTCTTAGGTCCTCCTCCTAACTTTTTGATGTTGTATGAAGGCTTTTTGCACCGAGGAGAGGCATCTCCAAGAGGGAGATATCTCCAGACCACCATAACATCAAATCAAGCCATCAGCTTTTCAGCCAAAGAAGCAAAAGCAACATTTGTGGTGTTTCTTCACTCTTGTCCCTCCCACTCTGTTTAGAAGCTGCACAAAAGATTAGAAAATACTAGCTAGGACCAGGGCCAATTTTGCAAACAGCATTTCCTGCTTTAGGAACTACTGGATGTTCCAGTACTTCAGAATTCACAACCAGGTGAAACGGGAGCTCCTAGATGGCCTTCTTGGTGCGTGTGGCATGGGCTGCACACAGAGAAGCGCCACTTTGGGATATGACAGCTTAACTTTGGCTGTTCCCTTTGCTCTTGGTGCGGGTCCTGACAGTTCTGCTGAGTGGTCAGATAGATCACAACTGCTACACCAGCAATGTTCGTTAAAATAGAGAAGCACAATACACTACCTAAGGCTCTTCTTTTGCTGCCTACTCCTTTGAACAAGATTTAAGATTTATTTTTCTTATTTCTTATTAAAAAGGAGAAAGATCAACAATGATATGTTGCCTAGTAAAGGCTAGCTGTGCAAGATAAGCATTGTATCGGAAAACAGATTTTTGCCAACAAATAAAATTAGGAAAGCAGGCTTAACAGCAAGGTACTGCACAGAGCTGAACCAAAGGGTGAATGTGAGATCAAAATTCCCAATAGGCTCAATAACATCCAAATTTCTGCCTCGGCAGCACCGTTCACTTCTCTTAAGTCACAGCTGTTCACATCTGCCTGGAAGGAGCTCTCACTACCTGCCCTAAGCCCGTGTCTGACTGACTCCACTAGTTCCTTGTGGCGTATGTCTCACATGATGTGGTCTGGTGTTGCTCTAGTATAAATTTTCCTGGGAAAAGATAAATGAATTCTCTTCCTTCCTATGAACAACCTAACAGAGGCCATTTAGCCAGAATGTTAATGATCAAAACTGGAGAAAGGGAGGTACCCATCTGTCTACAGCAAGGCAGTAATGTGGATGAAGAGCAAAGCAGTAATTCCCTGAGGAGGCTGAGAGATACTCTTCAGGTTTAAGTGAAAATGTCCAGTTTTGTGGTACTTTTCATTAATGAAATTCCTCTCCCCTCCATCCCATCAGTGGATCTTAGATCACTGTTGTCCAGAGAAAGTCTAGGTTTGTCTACAAGCATAAGAAACAACCCACATTCGTGAGGCTCCCGGGAGCCCCAGCAAGACCAGCTCTGTGGCAGCCCATCACACAAACCGCCAAGCGAGGACCAGCTCTGTACCATAGAGGTCTGGCTCAAATGCTTGGTGCCAAGAAGTGTAACCAACTCTAGAGCTAGAGACCACTCCTAGGAGGGAAGATCAACCAGTCTCATCAGGCTTCACATGGGCAAAGAGCAATTTTCCTTGAGAGCACTTCTGGCCATACCCATTTCCAAAGCACCCAGGCTTCACCCACAAAGTCTGGGAATCTTGCGTAGTTCTCTCTCACTGAATGAAAATAAATGCATGCAATCTAACAGCATGTGGTTAAAAAAGCATTTCCAAAGCAAGTCTCAGAGTAGAGTAACTGAAAGCATCCCCACTGAATTACAGGTTGCATGTTAGAAAGCAAGACTAAAAAGAAAGGGGATTTTGCAGGAGTACCTTCTTCAGACCTCTCTTTCGCTGCTCTGTTCTTGGTAACGTTTCTAGAAACACACTGCAGCATTAAGTGTTGACTTAGCACATAATTTTATTAAGAGGGGGAGCAAGATGCTTATTCAGTCACGGACTGTTAAACTGTGGTCTGGGAAACCTGGCAGATCACATCAGGCACTGAAGTATCCAGGCAGCCTAACTCTGAGTACAAATTGAGCAGCTAGTCCCACGTTAATCTTCCAGTCAATGGAGCAAGAGGAACACTTCCAGGGAGTACTTTGGGACAGCAATTTGGGACTATTCCCAGTACAGTAAGATAGGAAGTACCTGTCTCTCACCATCGACTACACAGTGAGAGCAGCTTCACACATCTCTGAACTAAGTACTCAAAGTTAGGCAGCCTGAACACTTCCCTATGGTGTCAGCTCCTCACCTTCGCATCCAGCTGCTTCTAAAGGTCTCCAGGCTCTTCCATGTGAAGAAGAACTTGGAAGCTTGTAGAAGTAACTGGAAAGAAAGTGGGATAAATCACCCTAACTGCCCGGAAGGAGTGACTGCTGTAACAGGGAGAAAAGGAGCATGAACAGGCAACAGAGAAGCAGAGTGAAAACGTGTGCTTCCTACCTGCCAAAACTCGGACTTCGGCATCGTTGCCAATCCTTGAGCTCGCTGGGTTCTTTGCAAGGCACCTGTAGATCCCACTGTCCCCTGGCTGGATCCTGCTGATCTGCAGCGCTCCGGAGGGCAGCACGGCCAGGCGCGTGTCCGCCGGGCCCGGGAGCAGGTCCTCCTGGTTCCTCTGCCAGTGCACCACGGGCATGGGCTCGCCGACCACCTCGCACTTCAGCAAAACCGTGTCGCCCGCAAACGCCGTGACGGACTCCGTCTGCGACAGGAACCTCAGCGGCCCTGCAAGGAGCAAAGGAGGCAATTACACAGCTGCCGGGACCAGGCGCCGCGCGTGCTCCCACGCCGCTCCGCACTCCCTGAACGATCCGACTTGCAAGAGAGACATTCTGAAAACTACTTGGAGATGGCAATAACGGCTGGGTGACTAATACTCCTTCCTCTGTAAATTACGCTCATTAGCAGCAAAGAAAAGATGTGGCATCAACATAGAAAGCAACAAATTGCAACCTGTTCCTTGCGAACCCGCTCAGCAACAACTCCAACAGAGCACAAATACGCCGTAACGCAAGCCAAACTGTTCAGCACGGGCTGACATTCGAAGGAAAGCAAAACCAAGCTTGCATTAGGAAAACACTATGGTCGCATCTTTCTGTGTGATGGAGCCTTTTGTTTCATTCATGGATCAACCTGCCTGAGCAGCACGTGCTCCAGGGCTTTGCAGGAGGGACCCGGGGACCGCTGGTCCCGCGTGAGAGGTGGCAAACGGGGAGCACGGGGGGCACGGAGCCCCCCAAGGCTACAAGGCACTTGCTGCTAAAGATAACCCTTGAAATGCATCTTTCCTTGGCACAGAGCTGGGCCACCTGCGTCTGCCTCTCCTAAGGAGGGATGCTGGGGCTCAGCGCAGCTATTTGACACTCACTGGAAATTGCAGTTGATTGCAGAGAGCTAAAAGCCAAACAAGCCAATTGTGACTTCAAACTCTGCAAGCACAAGATGCTCAGGAAGGGAAGGAAAACAGGTCTTCTGGAGGCCAGGTCTTCTACATGCTACGGAAGAAAAAACCTGCAAGAATGGGGGACAACCTGCAGGATACTGAGATGACCGTAGACTCCATTAGCTGGTCATCTGCTCCAAGAAACAAGTCTTTGAGAGCGCAGGAAACTCAAAGGCACGAGAAGCACCTAAACCTGATGAGCGAGCACAGGCTTTCGGGAAGCAGCTGTCAGTAGAGAGGAGAGGAAACCAAGCTAGCGAAGAGCAGAGATCCTGCGTGCCCGACACTGAAACGCCACCGCAACAGTCACCAAAAGCAGTTTACAGGGAACAGAAAAGGCTTCGAGCAGGAGTCCCAGGCTCCTTCGCAGCCCAAAATATCCACTTCCCCAAGGCACTTCCATGCGGGAAAACCCACCAAGCAGGGCATTCCCGGAGCCCACCGTGGATGCTGGCATCTCACTCCCGACACGCTTACCATGGTTATCCGGCCGGCAAAGCGCCGGCTTGCGCCGCAGCGCTGCCAGGAACCCCAGACATTCCCCAAGCCACCCCTGCCGCCGCTGCTGCAAAATACAGGTATTCAACATCCAGCTTTCCATAGGGAAAACCGCAGAGGAGCAGAGCAGCATGAGCAGCGAGGAAAGGCTGTTAAGAACCACAGCTCCATTCACAGATAGGGATTTTTCTTGGTAATATCTCAGTCTGAAAATCCAGCTGCCTTCAGAAGAGCACAGAAGAAAAGCTGTGAAGCCTTTTTCCTCTTTCAAGCTCAAAACACACACACAATAAAGCTCAGGGCTCAGCATTTCAGGACCTTAGCGAAAGGTTTTGCTTTGTTGCAGGGAACAGGCAGGAACCAGCTCTTCTCCTGGACCTGTTCAGAACCCGCCTCTGCAGCAGAACAACCCTAAGGCTTCTGCTGGCTTCCTGCTTCACACTCGTTGATTTGGAAGCCAGCTTTTGAAGCCACACAGATGTTGGGATCACCGGGAGCCCGCTCCGGGGATCAGGCAAGGGAATGAGCTCTGAGCAGGTCATTTTTGGGAGGAAGCATCACCACACAGGGACAGACACTCTTGGCTCCACAAGCCAACACTGGGTGTCCTGGCTGCTCCAGACCCACATCCACTTAAAAATCCCAGTTAGGAGCAGTGCCCAGCTCCCTTTGCCATGCAAGCTGCTTGGCCGCCTATCAGGATGCCCTTTCCTTCCAGAAGATCCAATTACTAGGCAATTAAAGTTCACTTAATAAAAAGGCTTATCATGATTCAGGGGACGGACCGCAGGGTTTGGAGCAGGTCTGGCTATCAAATATTTAGCAGCACTCGGCAGAACCCCCAGAGAAGCAGCGCTTCAAATGCCTTGCTTGTCTCCAATTAAAGCTGCAAGGTTGCTTAGCATCAAGACAAGCCCTTTTTCACTTCCAATTCACACAGTAGCTGCCAGGCAGGAAACCGAAGTAATGAAAAAGCACAATTTCCTTCAGAAAATAGGGAAGAGTAAAAGCACAAGGGAGCGAGTCTGGAAATACAAGTGTTTTAGGAGCTGCTGCTCATTCTCTCCTGCCTGGCTGGCTTCCCAGAGGCTCCTGCTCCGCAGCCGCTGCCTTCGCCTCCCCCTGCTCCCAGCTCCGGCAGAGCCCGCCAGGAGCGGCGCATTCCGGCCGGGAATGTCCAGTGCCACTTCCATGAGGGGTGGCCGGCCGGGAAGCCCTGCAGCCAGGCGGCCTAAGGGGAAAAATTCAAATGCAGGACTTTAATATTCTAATAAAATTAATATTAATGCAATTTTAGTCTTCTTTGCAATTCTTACGCATAAAACTTGGGCAGCTATAGTTTATACGGGGGGAAACTAGTCACCCCAAAGGGCAGCTCGCAGGCAAGTGAAGGAGAGAGACGTGACTGCAGAGGACAGAGATGTGCACGGGGTTCCCAGGGCCGAGCAGGCCACAAGAAGAGCTGCTGGAGAGGAAGGGCACCCGAGCTCCAGTGCTGTGCTGTGGAAACACCTCCGGCTCTAAGCGAGGTTCCGAGAAGCCGCAGGGAAGGAAGGATGGAAAACGTCCCCTTCCGAGCGAGGCGCCCCAGAAGCCTCCTCCAACACCATTAATTTCCTCCTGGGGCAGAGCCCATTATAAATATCATAGGGCCAATTCCTGGCGGCAGCCTAACTCCGTCAGGAACGGCTAACGCAGGAGAGATGGAGTCAGCACCTGCCCTTTCGTGCCTCTTGCCCATCACAGGAAATAAATGAACTTATTATTCCGAAAAAGACTTTTCTCTAACCCGTATTACCCATGTCAGCTCAGATTATCAAAACTGCAACAATTTTAAAATCTAATTTACTTGTCAGCTTTTATGCGGCTTGCTCGCCTGCTGCTTTCCTCTCAGCACCACGCTCAGGGAAGAAATCTGTATTTTCCACCCATGGATTGATCCTGCAGGGTGGTTTTCATCAGGGACTCAGTGTCCTTACGGTCACTTCCACTTAGTCTTCGTAGTTATCTCCGATTCAAAGCGCTGAATTCAATCCTGGGCCTGAACGTCCCACCCTCATGGGGCATCCTCCAAACAAGAAAAACTTCCATTTCAGCCCAATCAAACAGCGGTCTCCGGGCGGCATTTCTCCTCTTCCTACAGCTCCATCAGCAGGTTTCAAAGTGCCAAGTCAGCTGTTGCCCAAGATCCCTGCAGGGATCCGCGGCCTCCTTGCACCCAAGGCAGAGGTGCCTCCGTGGATCCCAGCGCCGGGAGCTCTCCCGTCCTCGGCGCCCGCACCAGCTCCTCGCTCGCCCTTTGCCGCAAGACTGCCTTAAAACAGAGTCACCACGCCAGCTTAGGGTATCTCCAAGGAGTATTTCCCAAAGAACAGGAAAAGAACAGTAGATCCGGGGAGCTGGAAACCGTTGGTGTTTGCTAACCCGCTCCCTTCGTGCCGCGGCCCCGGAGCGCGACTCGCGCCGCCGCGAGCAGCCTGCGGTGACAACGCACCTGCGCCGGCAGCAGAGACACTACTCTTAACTTTTAGCATCCACCGACAAGCCCCCGTAGGGCTTTGCCCCCGTTGGCACGGAAATCAGCGGGTGTAAATCTCCTCGTGTCCCTGTCAGCGCCTCCTGCCAGCTCGGCTGGCTCGCAGCCAGGCACCGCCGAACAACTCGAACCTGCTCCTCCGGCAGCAAGTAAACAGCAAGAGAGGCCTCTTCCTGGCGGGAGGGGAAAAGCGCGACCTGTGCCCCAATCTGCAATTAAAGCAGTCTGCACAAACCCGGGGGCTCCGTAATCCACGGGCGGCAGCACCGGGGAGGCCGCTGGCTCAGGGCCGGGAGCGCACGCAGCGAGCGCCGCCACGGGCTCCGCAGATCCTGTGCCCGTCTCCACCACCCGCGCCTCGTTCCTCGGGGCTTCCGGGGCCGCTTGTCATCTCGGGCCGGCAGCTCCGCGGGACACAGTGCCCGGCGCGACGCGCGCGGTGGCCAGCTCTGCAGCCAGGGCAGATGATGCTCCGCATGCGACAGAGCAGTCCTGACATGCGGGAGGTCAAACTGCTCAGAGGAAGGCAGGGCAGGGTTGTGCTCCATGAACAACCTCGACAGCAGGGAGGATGTGCATGCACGTCCCTTCCCTCTCCCCGTTCAGCTCAGCGGCCGTGGATGGGAAGAACAGAAGCTGCATCAGTCACTCCCAGCACCTCGCAGCAATGAGCTGCTGCTCTGCTCCTCCCCTGCCCACCTCCCGTGAAAGCTCCAAGCAAGTTCCAAGCATTGAGTTTAAGGCACTCAGTGGCATGACTTGATACCTGCTTACAAAAACACCCTTCAGAACTCACAAGTGTCAAACAGCCCCCGTTTTCAGCAGCATTGGAGCCCATTTGTGCTGCAGGTGGGACTCGCTAAGGGCCCGGGACGGGGTGTGCAACCAGCTCTTGCAAGAGGGAAGGCAGCTCGTGCTCCTGGGGCCGCTGCCGGGGTGTCTGTCCGCCGGGCTCGGCCTGGGGAAACGGCTCTGAAGAGCGGAGCTCACAGCGCATCCGCGGGGAGCCGAGACGTCACTGCGGATGAGAGGCAGGCTGCGAGCCGGCAGCTGCGGCTGGACAGGCTGCCAGCAGCAGGAGCATCAAGCCCGTGACTCTGCAATCGGAGGCTGCAAACGTCGCGTGCCGTTCCGGATCCGGCGGCAGGCTGCTCAGCCAACACACCCCATCCCACGGAGCGGAGCAGCGCGCAGCACTCATCCTCTCAATGCTGCAACAGTGTGAAAGAGAGAAGGGAAAGTGGAGAAAGTTCCTTCTCTCCAGATAATTTCCTGACAAGCTGCATGAAAATCTGCTTCTATTTTACCTCATCCCATAGCAGACCTCAGGCAGGTTCAAGGAGCATCCACCAGCTACTTGGCCTGCAGCCTTCCTGACGGATTCTGCACCAACGTGACTGCATTTTATCCCTGGAAACCCCTGAGGGTGGGAACTCCTCTCACTGCCCGTTTGGGATGACGGATCAGCATCCCAGGGGGAGGTGCAATAGATCTGGAGTCAGCAGCAAGCGAGTCCCACCGCAGACATCCCGCCAAGCAGCAGCCGATGGCCTCAGGGACCCAACCACGCTCTTGCTCCCGCCGTGGCCGCGGACATGCAGCGTTTCATGGGGGATATAAGCCCTGTGCTCATGCATTCAATGCTTAAAAGGGACATTTAATTTATGTATTTTTTAGTTTGGGGTCACTTTTGAACTTAAGATCTTATCGTTAAGATCTTTAGGATTATGATCTTCCCTCTCCAGTTAAGGTCCTGTGTTTTCTAATAGTTCCAACAACACCCCAAACTAAAGATCGTGGAAAAACAGACCCCAGGTTATGCAGCAGTTTCCTTAAATATTAAAAATAATAATTATTACTAATATTATTAGCATATTAAAAATAGCAGCAGGTACTCCAGAGTTGAGTACATACAAACCCAACCATAATTATATCATCACTATAGGTTGCATTACCTTTATAAGATGATGATCAATTGCTCATATGCCCCCAGCATGTATTTATTTACGGGAGATGTACTCTTGGAGTACTTTGCACACCGCAGGACTCTGCCCCTATGCCACTCTCCAAAACCACCATTAGCTGACAAAACTATTGCCCCCTCCCCACAAAATTAGCATCTCCTTTGGGAAAGCAGCTGAAATGGGCCAGTGATTGGGACCTGCTGGATTTGCTGATGCACCGGTGGCCACAAGCACCTCATCACAAGCAGAGCATCGTTTTATGAGACACAGGATAAAAGCCCATGAAAGGGAACGCTGAAACACGGCGCAGGAACACGAGGCGTGCGCGGCGCCCTCGGCACAGCCCTTGACGAGGAGAAACAGAGGCCGAGCCAAGGAACGGCTCCAGAACTGCGGCCTCCACGGGCGCTTTACTGAGCATTAGCGGGCGGCCCTAAATCACCATGGAGGGCAGGACTAAAGCAGGACTAAAGTGGCGACACGTCGGGCCGTGGCCCTGCAGAGCGGCTGCCTCGAGGACAAGCCATGGGTTTTTGCAAGGGGATGGAAATGGCTCTGCAACCCCAGGGTTTGGGGGAAGTATTGACAGTAGCCTGGGGGCTGCCGAGGCTCCCTAACCCCTCGTGATTTAGTGCGAAGTGGAGCAGCAAGGAGCACACATCCCACGAGGGCAGCACACGCACCACGTACCTTTTGGTGCCCCAGTATAGAAACCTGTCTCACGAGATCAAAGCAGCACACACGAAAAGCCACTGGCTACTCCCAAAAATCCCACGTGCAAGAAGTCAAATCCTGCCATTTTCATGTAAAAACTCCCAATGACTTAAGTGCTGCTGACTTTAATGGGACGCTCGTCTCCATCACGGCCCCATTCCTTGCCTATAGCACCAAAGCTCCATTGATAAAACGGTCTGTACCAGCAGGGCTTCACTCTGCTCTTGAACAAAGAGACTTTAACAGTAGTAGCACCCCTGGAAACGCAGGTGTGTTGAAAGGCAGGATCCTGCGAGCCCTGTCCTGGCTGAGCACCGTGCTGCTGTGTCACCCTCCCGCGAGCCCTCGACACAGCAGCCGCAGCCCTTGGCGCCCACAAGCAACATGAATATTTCACGGCGCAGCGTGCCCGCCGTCAAGCCGCCCGCCGGTTCTCCTCAGCTGCACAGCGGGGCCGGCACCAGGCTCGGGCCCGGCGCCGTGCGCGGCTCCCGCGCGGACACCCGCTCCGAGGCCGCTCTGCTCCCGCCGCACTGCCGGCACCAGGCGCGGACACGCGGAGCACAAGGGGCGAGCGGCCCTCGGCTGCGCCTTGGGCGGCCTTGCCGGCCCCGACAGGAGCCTGTCGCGAGTGAAGTGACTTCCTCCTTCATTCCCCGAGCGGGGGTATCGGTATTTTGGGAGAGGCTGCTCAAACTTGGCCTTCCAGCTCGGGAGAGGAAACTGGGCAGAGATCAATCAACCCTGGGAGAAACTAGGATGGGAGCAGTTCTGAAGAGGGGTTGGCAACATCTTGGCTTTGGCAGGTAACACAGAGCGGCGCTTCTACACGAGCCTGCTTCCCCACTGATCTCAGGGTAATTTATGAAGTGTTAATTGATTCCTGAAGCTTCACAATTTTCCCTACGACAAAGTCAGAAGCATCATTTCTGCTGCAGAAGCACCCACAGCCACACGCCGCGGCAGGAGGAGACAGAACAAGATCACAGAATCACTACGCTCAGAAAAGACCTTTGAGATCATCGAGTCCAACCGAAGGCCCCTCAACACCCTGCCTGGTAAATGATGTCCCTAAGCTCCTCTCCACACATTTCTTGAACACAGCCAGAGACGGTGGCTGCACAGCTTCCCTGGGCAGCCTCTTCCAAGGCTTGACTACTCTTTCCATGCAGAAATTCTTCCTCATGTCTGACCTGAATCTCCCTGGGGCAACTTGAGACCGTTTCCTCTTGTCCTATCGGTAATATCTGGAGAAGAGATTGATCCCTGCCTCACTACAACCTCCTTCCAGGTGGCTGTAGAGAGCAATAAGGTCTCCTCTGAGCCCCCTCCTCTCCACACTAAATAACCCAGCTCCCTCAGCCGTTCCTCACAAGCTCTGGGCTCGAGCCCCTTCCCCAGCTCCGCTGCCCTCCTTCGGACACGCTCCAGCACCTCCACGTCCCTCCTGCAGCGAGGGGCCCAAACCCAACACAGGATTCGTGGTGTGGCCTCAGCAGCACAGGGGCACTTCAATAGTGCCCAGGAAACCCAAAGAAAACCTGAGCCTTTTTCTGCTGAGCTGACTTTAAATTTCTGAATCCATCTGGCTGAGGGAAAGGTGCTGCTCCTAAAACCACTGACACTCTCGAGAAATGTATTAAAATGCTCTTAGCTGTTCTGGAGTGTACAAAATCACCCACTGGAAGTCCACAGCCCAAGGCAGGTGCCCCATCTGAGCTCTCTCAACTAACCAGGGCATACTGGGAGGATGTGAACTAAAAGCCCATCAAAGGACTGCAGTGTTCAATAGAAAGGGAGCAGCGAGGAACGACACCAGGAAAACAGACTGATTTTGTCTCCCTGATACCAAGGACCAGAATCCCCTCAAATGTGAGGATCACCACCTATCTCTACAACCCAATAAAAAGCAGTAGCAGTTTCCTGATATTGAAACCTCCACCTTCTGTCAAGCTGGGTTTAAATCAGACAAGAGGTTCAGAAGCCTCCATGATGAATTAAAAACACCCCCCTGGGGTATAAGTCATCACCTTGGGAAAGATAAAAATGAAAACGTGCCGTTCAGCAACGCCCCGGATGACACACTCCTCGCCTCAGAACTTTCTTTCCAGGACCTCTCTGTATTTCACTGGGTATAATTGAGCAGATTGGGCCATTTTAAAACATTAGCTTAGTATTTTAGCATTCTAAGCTAATTCTTTCCTGAAAGAAAAAAAAAAGGTAGCATGCTACAGACTTCCTTCTTCCCAATTGTACCTTGCAGGATATAGAAGTGTGTACCAAAGATTAACCGAGGATTTAGTTATTTAAGGTCAGAGTTTTGTTCCCCAATTGTTCTCCAATTACTCCAGGGTTACTCTTTCCTTACTGCTGGTGATTTGGCTCATTAGAGCTCTAATCACCTCCCTGCAGCCCAGAGCGCTGGTTACCTTTCCGAGGCTTTGCTAGGAGGATTTACCACGCAGCTTCCACGGCGAGACCTGCCCGGCTCCTGAGGGCTGCCCGGCTCTGCCATCCAGAAATGGTCCCAGACAAGGAGCCTCCCAGCTCCTCTGCCATCCAGGATTGGTCCTTGACAAGGAGCCCCAGCACACCCCGAGGTGGAGCGACTCGTCCATCACGGGACACTCAACACGAGCCTGCAAGCAAACCACTCAGCTCACTGTGCTGTGACAACCCCTGGTGACTGCGCGAGACACCTACCACCCTCCACATCTGCAGATATGCACATCTGCAGACCAACCACCCTCCACATCTGCAGAATCCACATTTGGTGGTTGCAGACCAACCACCCTCCTTATCTGCAGATCTTTATGATCAAAGGACCTGGATTACAGCTTACTTAGGACTTACAGTTTAATTATGCAGTATCTCAGTGGAGCATCGAGCAAGAAGAGCCTAAGGGCACCCAGCTTCTATCTTCTCAAAGCCTCCAACCACACGATCACCAGGACAGCAGAACTCTGCCGTGGGGGCTTAAATATTTTAAGAGGCAGCAAATCATACGCTGCAGCCTTTGCAAGAGGGTGTTAAGATTATGACACCTGTTATTCCAAAAACAAATAGAGAGCACCGGAGTAGTTTGTTACCATAGTTATGATCCCAGTATTTGGTGAGGAAAGACACTGAACGCAGCTTCCCTGCTCCATCTCTACCAACGTTATTACACGTCCATGCGCTGCAGGGCTTCAAACCATCACCCCAGCTCACGGCGAGGGGCGGCTGCTTTGCTTTACCCGAGACCTGTTTACATCCCTGTAGCTGTTTACAACACAGCATTGGTTTTTCACCTTTCTCACAAATTTTCCTATTTAAATCAGCATTCCTTAGGAAGAAGGCAGGGAATATATCACTTAAACGGTGAAGCAAAGCATATTCAGAGCTTTACATCAGAGAGCAATGCGGCAGCAACCTGCGCTACTCCTCGTGGTTAACACAGTTTCTGCCATCCTTATACACACCTGGCATAATTCCATTTAGTAGCTCCTGCTACTGAGGCCACTGTGGGGAGGATCAGCCCTTCAGGGAAACACCAAGTGGTAGCAACTCCAGGGAAACACCACAAACACTCTAAGTTTGTTTTCTGCAAGCCAGAACTAACGGAAGCTGCTCCACATTAGGCGGTGGAATAAAAGAGCCCCTTGTGTCAGCTCCGAGGTAGCAGGGGTTGTTCTGTTCCCCAGAGGCAATTCGTTGAGGCAGCCCCACAGCACGAGTCCTGGGTGGTCTGTGCACCCCCCGATGGAGGTGGGACTCAGGGCTGAGCCCCACGGCACGAAATCTCTGGCCTCACTTGTCTTCCCCAGACACTGCTGTGCGAGACAGACTGAAGGAACCCACCCCAGAAGCAAAGCTGATAACTACAGGGAGCGAGAAACACACGGTTCACCCAACAACATGACCCATTCCAGGGCCAAAGTTTCATGGAGTATTTAAAGAGCACTGACACCTCCTATAAGCAGCCTTCTTCCTATCTTTATTATAGGGATATGTTCAGACCTGTCTTTACTCACGGATGCATTTAGGTATTGGAGAAACCATCCAAGCTTCGGATGCAAAGACCACCAAGCCCATGTCCACCAGATTGCTTTGGAGAGCCCGGATTCCGCAGAACAAGCACAGGAGTCACCAGGAGCATTTCCATAAGTGGGCAAAGGAGAGGAAGAGGGAGAATTCAAGCTGAACAGTACGGCTGTGACCTGGCGTGCTTTGAGGAAACACCCTGCAAACAGTGCTGGCCCGGGCTGTGGACCCGGCGGGGGGCTGCACGTGTGCTCTGCCTCGGGACTTCAACACACCTATCAAGTACTCATTTTATGGGGATGTGAATTTGCCTGAATTTGAGTTATCAAATTTTGGAAGCTTCCAGTATCCAAGGGCTAGTACCTATTCCACACATGGATCCTTGCAAACAGTATCACCTATACCCCCATATACAGTAGCACCTACACCCCCATCTACAGCATCACCTACATCCATACGCACAGCATCCCCTACACCTCCCACCCACAGCAGCACCTACACCACTGCGTACGGCAGCTCCTACACTTCCACATACAGCATCACGTGCACCTCCCCGTACCGCAGCACCTACAACCCTGTGTACAGCCGCACCTACACCCCAAGTGCGGTTGTACCAACACATCCACTCTCTTCCCTTGGCAGCAGCTGCTGCCCCTCAACAAGCTCTAATTTACTGCCTTGCATTAGGCAAAACTCAAATCCTCTCTTTCTGGAATCATCCTAATGAAATGCCTTCCATTTAAAGATATTTACTGAAAGTGATTTAGAAAAAGTCTATTGATGCACTCTTCAAATCATCATTTGACAGCGAATAACCTGTTAAAATACTATTAGGAGCATCATATCCAAACAGTTTTTAAAGACTAATTCAAAGACTAATTATATTTAGGAATTATATAAATGGTGAGTGCCTAGATTAATTAACTTCTCCCCTAAGAACTGGGAGTACCTCCAGATTTTGGATGAAAAATGACTGCACTTCCACGGAAAATACAACTCGAGGTCCTGCCTTGACCAGTGATAGCAGAGCGGCCTTCAGAAGATAAGTTTAAACAGAAAAATAAACCCCAGTCGCAGCTGTCTCACATTACTACCCAAGAGCTGCAAATTAACCTGGATGCAGCAAAGCAAAATATCAGCTGTGGTGAGAGGAGCATTTTGAAAGCCCAAAGAATTCAATTCTTCATAAAAATGGGAATTGAGAAGCACGGAGATATTAAGCGTACCTTGCCATGTAGTTACACACGCACATAAGCTATAGAGGAGAAAAGCCATATACAGCTGTACGATCCTCATGGCCACGTGCAATTTTCTAATGAAATATTGTGCTTTAATGAAAGGAAAGGAACAAAAAGGGGCAGGAATGGACTTTTCAGAGCCTCATCAAGGCATAACAGCACCATTTACGAGCCAGCGCGCAAAAAGCAATATACTATATTGCCTGTAATGCTTTGGGTGATTTAAACGTCAGTCACAGTATTCAACTCGTTTATATTTAAGTGCATTATTTTGTTCAGTCATTAGGAAGATGTTTGCACGGGCTGCTTTATGCTCGTGGTTGCTGGGTTTAATGGCTGGGTCCTGGAGAGCATCCGTGAGCGCCGCGGAATTTCTCCCAGGGGCAGGAAGGCAGCACATCACTTAGGGAGGCGTACGGAAGAAACAAGACAGGCCTACAGGTATGGTTTTAAGGCTAACCAGGAGATATATACGGATAATTACACTGAAGTGCCTCAGCATGGGCAGCGGGGACGCGTGCCCAGGGCAGGGCTGCCTGCTGAACCACAAAACCAGTGCCGTGCAGCAGGGCTTTTAACGCAGCGCCGCGAGCTCCGACTGAAATTCCCACTGGGAACCGAACAACCTCTCTCCCACTTGGATCCGGAAGGGGAGATGGGATGCTTTAGCCTCTCCAGCTGGCAAGACAATTATTTTCCCCTTGTCCTAAGAAAACAACTTAGGAGTCACTTGTAACTCAGCCCAAAAACACTGTCTGGATATGCAGCTATGTGGTTACAGTGTCACCAAGAGATGAAAATCAGAATCTGTAATTTTTTCCAAACTTAACTTTTGAAACTCAGGTAAACTAGGTGAGCATGAATCCTATTTATATTTTCATTTTTGGATACAGTTTGAATGAAGTTCCTAAACAGCCCAGGCTTCTTCCCACTGTGTGTAGTAGTAGCCAGCATTAGTCACCACTGAACGCAGCAGCGAGAGGACGCTCCATCCAACACAATTTCTGACGTTCTTTTCAGGATCGGGATACACTGGACGGCATTAGGGCACAGCAGCTGCCTGCTTTGATGGATGTAAGGAGATGGATGGACACCCTTGTGCTCCACCAGCCAAACCATCTAGAGAACAATGCAAGCACGCGGCGCGCATGTGAATTGGGTAGGAATATGGTAAATTAGGTGTGAACTGGGAAGAAAATTCCTCTCTGCTGAGCTGAAGCTGGCACTTTGGAAGGGCTCAGTCAGCCTCAACTTAAGTCCGCTGGTCTGTGGCCTGTGTCTGTCCCCAGGTTGACCTGCCCTGGGCCTCCACACACCCACTTGGCCGGCAGCAGCACAGAGACACTGACACCTTTATGAGACACTCAGCCTTTGCAATCTGTTCAGAGAGTTGTAGAGCATCCATCCACTTGCTCCAAAGACTGACCCCCGGGGACTACACGGGTCCTGAGATGCCAAAACGTCCTCTGCTATGGAGTCCGGACCGGAGCGACAGCGCTGAGCTCTTCAGCAGCCGCGCCAGAACCCAAACTGAATGCAACGTTAAATTACAAGGCAGATCTGAGGCTAAGACACAAAATCCCAGATTTCTACAGACTGCCTTCATCAGCAACAAGGGTGGAAACCCTGCAGACAGGAGCATGGGGCTGTGCCTAGGTATGAAGAGCACTTGTATGTGCCTTCAGCTTAAGAAGGCTTCAGCCTATGTGCCTATGTGCCTATGTGCCTATGTGCCTTCAGCTTAAGGACATGTATTTTGTCAGCTCTCTAGGTCTGCTCCCTATCATAGCTTCATAAATAAATAGACCTCTTATAGCTCCAGGGAATCACAAAGAGGAAAAGGAAGGGATGAGGGTATCAGATCGTAAAACTATTTATAAACCAGTGTGTAAAAATACAGATGGGATTAAAAGTATCTGAAGGCTGAGAATTACAAAAGGTAGAAGAAGCAGTAAGAGTCAACCAAAGAGGACCTGAAACGGGTGGGGAAAGTGTTTCTCTGCTCCTGTGGTCTGTGAAGAGCAGCTCAAGAGCATTTTCAGTGCAGAGGACTGAAAATACAGGTGGCCACGGAGACACTGAAGACTGGAGAGAGGTTTGGATGGAGCTAGTAGCTCTATGGAACATGAGAAAGATGCGACATTTCCAAAGAATTTGGAGGACCCAGCAGCAAAATCAGGATTCAGGGAGCAGAAGGAAGGCGAAACGTGATCGTAAACTGACTCTCATATCAGCAGAGCAGAGCTGATGACGATGGCTGGAGCAGATGCCTCATCAGAAGGCTCCAACCCCAACACAGCCAGTAGAACAGACCCTTCCTCCTCGCCGGGGGCTTCTCAGGCTCCTATCTCTGCAACAGAGACATCACCACAAATAAATCTACCTCTCAGCTCTTGCGCCTGCTCCTCTCAGCCGCTCCCTGACCCGGAGCCCGCGGCTTCATTAGCAGGCCGTGACAAATCGGTCGAGGGTCACGGCGAGCGCGGCCACGAGCAGGGCCCAGCTGCAGGGCCCCGCTGCAGCAGAGTCTCAAACTTAAAGCCACCTCTTCGAGAAACTTCTTTCCATGCCGGACACCAAAAGGTGATTTCCCCATCAGCTTAATAAGCTGTGCTTTGGAAGTCTGAATTGTGTGCTTGTATTCTTCACCAGAATGGTATCTGCACACAGCACTTAGGGCTGTTTTAAAGTCTACATTAGCACTAATGCAGAGTTTATTTACTTTTTTCTCCCAGCGGTATCCGACTGCACTTCAACCTATTGAAGTGATGCTGGCACCGAGGTACAAAACCCAAAGCGCTGATTCCAGCTTCCAGTCGCCCGCTAAAGGAGGAAGAACATGGAGCAGATGACACTAAAATCCAACACTGAGAGGCAGTGCAGATGGTTACGAGCATCTGGGTAGCGTGCGAGACTCCAACAGTCTAACAGCCGATTAACTGTTCATTAAAGAACTGTTAACTCTTCATTAACCCTTTGTGAACAGTCTTAATGCAGCGTGTTGGCAGCTCCTCCATCCCCAAGAAGCTCCCAACAGGATCCAGAGCTGCTTGGGTTGTTCACAGGTATGTCCTCAGTATGGAACCCAAGTGAAACGGACTCTCTGTCTGCCTGGCCATGGCATTTTGAAGGATCCACTCTGATTTGACATGCACAGGTATTTACTTAGACACCTCTTTTACCTCCCCTGTCACCTGCCAATATTTCAGATTTTTTGAGGTCTTGAACAAGAACAGCATCAATAAAGGCCTAGCCCCAAGCTACCCGTGTGCCCTGCACTGCCCTACACATCCCGAGAACCGGGGCATGGAGGGATGTCCAAAGCGAAGAGGAAAGAGCGAGTTGGAGTGTCCCAATGGACCACAGACCTCTTGTGCTGATGGTTCTGAGCTTCTCTCACCAACGCACTGGGAATTCATTCGGCACCTTCCATTAACTCTTACCATTAAGACCCTGTTCTTCATCTCCACATATTTGTCCCCAAGGAATTTAAAGCTGCTCTCACCAGCTCTTAAGCTGCCTGGTAATGGGGTTCGCAGACCTTGGCAGCCTTGCAAAGGTTACATGGATGAACAGTTTCTTCCAAAGCCTTAAAGACCAAAATACCTATTCCCCGGGCCCTCCTAGCTTGCCTTCACATTGAAGCTTTCCTCCAAGCACATGGTTATTGCCAGCAATACCAGGCAACCTCTTTGACATTTCAGTTTCAACATAAATAGCAAGAGGATCCCATGACCTGGTTGACAAATAGAGCTGTCAGAGATGGACAACTCCACGGGGTTGTGGGGCATGAGAAACCCCAGCTGGTTTGTTAAAATAGTCTATTTTATCACAGAAGTGTTTTGGAAAGACACTGCTATTCTGACA
>JAVCKT010005509.1:0-13919 GCA_032273925.1 Rhynchotus rufescens | reverse complement strand
CGGCCCTCCCGCCGCCGCCGCCGCCTCTAGGGCCCGCGCGGCCCCGCAGCGGCCCCATGGCAGCCCCGGCGGAGCAGCGGGAGCCGCCGCAGGGCGCGGGGGCCGGCGCGGCCCGCGCGCAGCCCGCGGGCGAGCGCGCCGAGGCGCTGCTGCTGGAGAGCCGCGCCGACGGCGACGGGCTGCGCGAGGAGGACGCGCTGCTGGAGAGCGGCAGCCAGAGCAACGAGAGCGACGACACGAGCACGGGCCGGGGCCCCGAGCCCGCCGCGCCGCTCAAGGAGACGGCCTTCTCCATCGGCCTCCAGGTCCTCTTCCCCTTCCTCCTGGCGGGCTTTGGGACAGTTGCTGCTGGGATGGTGCTGGACATCGTGCAGGTAGGACGGGGAAACCTCCCTGGGATGGGGCTGGGCTCGGGATTCCCTTGCTTGAGGTCACAGCTGGATCCCGAGCTGGCCAAGGGGCACTCGGGTGGCAGAGCAGCTGGAGAGGGAAGGAGAGTCGGGTGCAGGGAGACGAGGAGGTGCGAGAAGCCAGGGAACCGCTTGTCCCGCGTGCTCCAATGTCCTCGGCCACGTGGAACCGCCCGGGCCGCGGGAAGCGGCTCCCGGGGCCCTGCTCGAAGGAGGAGGCAGCAGCTGCAGCCGGCGCTGCCGCCTGCGCCGTGGGACGGCTCCGGGCACGGGGCCTCGAGCAAAAGGCTCTGCCCTTGGCAGCCTCGGTGCCCGCGCGCCCTGTGTCCCCTGCGCTTCCCTTGTCCCAGCCCGCCCAGTTAGGGATTCCCTGGGGTCCTGGACGCAGGACACTGTGGAGCTCAGGGCTCTGCTCCCTTCCTGTGCTTTGCAGCAGCCAGGAGGCACTGGGCTAACAGGGAGCTGCCACAGACACTTGGCCCCGACCAGAGGATGCCTTAAAACCAGGCAGATTTGGGTGCAACGTTAGCAATTTTGGAACAAGATCCATTTTTGAAGAGCTGCTTGGCGAGCAGCCTTCCCCAGAGCCGAGGGGGAAGGTGCTGGGCTGTCCTGCCGCCTTCGCCTCCTTCTTCCTTATGGCCATTAGAATTAAAACTTCTTAATTCCTCTGTGTAGCTGCGCAGTGTGTCCCACCAGCTCCTCTAGCTCCTTTAGCCTTGGGATTACACGGGGCAGCTAATTCCTTAGGGTGGCAAGGAAGGGGGAAGGGAAGCCTGAGGCTGCGGAGTCTCGGGATAAGGGGCTTCCTGGAGCTCAAAGCCTTGGAGCGAAGGGGGACGGTGCAGGGGGGCGACAGGAGTCCCGTGGCTGCAGCACAGCCGGGTTTGTGCTGGATGGAGGGCTCCATACGCCCAATTTTCCCCATTTTGAGCAATCCCAACTAACCTGCCAGCTGTAATTGGCCTCCCCCCTGTGAAAACAAGCAGCCCTGGCCGTGTGCCTTGCTGTGCCGTTAGCGTCTCCGTGAATTTGCTTCCCAGGAGAGGCATTTGCCTCTGCTGCCTTTGAGGTTGGAGAGACAGAGGTGACACCCGGGCGTCCCTCTGCTTTTAGCGCCCGAGAGAGGGGCGCTGGCAGCAGCCCCGCTCCGGGCAGCGCCCTGGGTGATTCCTCCAGCCCGGGCTGCTCTCTGGCTGGAGCAGAGGATATCTCATGCCAAGGAGGAGCCTCTCCGCTCGGCTTGCACTGGGGCTGCTGCCCTCTCCCTTCCTCGAGAGCAGCCCGCGCGGCCCCGCGGCCTTCCCTCTGCTGACGTCCTGTCGGGAAGGGATCCGGGAGGCACTGGGAGGCACCGGGAGCCCTTGGGGACGAGCACAGCGCCCGCACAGCCGCCTTCTGTCGCGCCTGCTGTTAAGAAAGCTGCCCGGAGCCGCTGCAGGCCGCGAGCGAGCTGCTGCTGTCTGCAGAAACCTCCTCCTTTCCCTGCCCGAAACCTCCTCCTTTCCCTGCCTGAAACCTCCTCCTTTCCCTTCCCCTCGGCGAGGAACAGCCCTGTCCTGCGCGGGGCGCCGCGGGCTCCGGTTCCCGCAGCTCCTGGCGCGGTCCCGCCGGGCGCTGCGGGCTCCTGCAAGGGTTAACGCGCAGCCCGGGGCAGCACAGGGTGAGCTGGGCTTTGGGTTAGCGCTGGCTGCAGCCTGGCGCTGCCCCCTCTCCGGGGGCAGAGCGCGGCTGGAGCAGCCCCTCGCCCGTCCTGTCCCGGATCGAGCTCTGGATCCTGTTAAGGACCCGGCAGCGGCAGAATAACCAGCGTGCCTGCAAGGGCGGCCTAAAAATAGAGGCGAGCACAGCTCCTGGATGTGACCTTAAAGGAAGCCCAGCCTGATGCGCTGCGGTGTCCAAGCAAATGCTTGAGAGGGCAGGGCTGCTCCGGCCGCCTCTTCCCGCCAGCAGCGGGCACTGGGATCCAATGTCCCTCCGTGCTGCCTGTTTGGCATTCCCAGAGAGGCGGCCTCTTTCCTGGTACAAGAGGCTCCCCAGAGCCGGCGAGCTCTGCGTGGGGCCGGTGCCATCCTAGACATTCATCCCGGCTGCTCGAGGAGGCTCTTTGGTGGAGAGCGAGGAGCTTTTCCCTCCAAGGGGAAAAACGGTCCCGTTCTGTCCTTGTGGAGCCCTTTTCTCCGCAGCGAGTGCATTTGGAGCTCTGCGTTGCAAGGGAGCCAGCCCCGGCTGATGCAAACGCACCAAGGAGTGGAAAAGCAAACACGAATAACCCAAGTCCTTCCCCGCAGGAAGGTGTTGGTCGCGCAGGTAGAACGAGCTCTGTTTGCTCCGCAGGGCTGGCCGATATCCACCGATATCCCACAGAGAAACACGGGGCCTGGTGGCCGCGCGGCCGGTGCTGAGCGGAGCGCGGAAGCAGAGGAATTATTCTGGACATGGCTCCTTCCTGCAGAACTTCCCCCAAAACAAGGAGTTGGCCCGGGAGGTTCTTGCGCCCGTGGCGTTTTCAGCGCTGCGTTTTCCCTGGAGCTGCAGCGTTGCCGCGGGGCTGCTCGCTCGCGACTGCTCCTCGTTTCCTTCCTAAATGACTGCGGCTCCATCCTGCCTCGCACCCAGGGATTCGCCTGGGCTCGAGGAATAGGCAGTAGGCAGCTGAGCTTGTAGGTACCAGGGCAAGGGCAGGGAGCCGGGGACATCCACATGGCTTTGTTCTGGAAAACACGCATAGGGAACGGCTGTCAGCTGAGACTGGCGGCGCTTCAGTGCTCCCTTCTGCCAAAAAGTGCCAATGTCGAGCCAAGTTTCCTCATTGCTCCCTGTTTTGGCCATCAAAACCAGCAAGGATACGGGAAAGCTCCAAGTGTGGCGCTCGGGCTGGAAGTGGAATTGGGCAATTTGTCCAGGGCCGGATTGCAAAAGGGGTGAGGTAAACGGACACGGTTCCGAGCAGAGGCGCTGGCGACCGTGAGCGCATTGCCCTTCTCTTGCCTTGTCACCTCGCAGCACTGGGACGTCTTCAAGTACGTGACGGAGGTGTTCATCCTGGTGCCCGCGCTGCTGGGCCTCAAGGGGAACCTGGAGATGACGCTGGCATCTCGCCTCTCCACAGCTGTGAGTACCCGGGGCAGGCCGGGCGGGAGAGCGGGGCGCCCTGTTTCCCAATGGGGAGGTGCAGAGGGGGGACGTGTGGGAACGCGGTGCCCGGGCAGCAAACGGGGCCGCCTCGTGTTCCTGCAAGGAGCCTTCGTCCCAGTCCCCAGGGCTTTAAGGGCTTGGTAGTCCTTGAGCTTGGCTGGCACCCTGTGTCCTTGTCACAGCTGCTCCTAGGGGCAGGTTTATGTTTGGCTCCAGCGGTGCCACCCGAGCGTGCCGAAACGAGGCCCATTCCCTAGGGAAAAGAGGTAGGAAGCCTCGGAGAGAGGCTGGAAGGGGGCTGAGTGGCCTGCCTGCTAGGACGCGGGAGAGCTCGTGGACTGAGAGCCCCTTGGAGCTCCTGGCGAGCGCGGCCGCGCGCTGCTCCGCTCCACGGGTCGCTCCGAGGAAACAGGGAGCTCCCTGTGCGCGATGGGGCCGGGCTGTGCGGCTCCCGGCGCCGCGCTGCTCCTGCTCTAAATGGACGGCTTTGTGGCTCAGCCTCCTGCCACGGGGCAGCACTCCGTGTAGCCGCGGGGCTGCAGAGGCCGGCAGCCTCTCCTAGCAGCACAAGGGCAAATACTTCTTCCCTCCTAAAGCATCCTCAGCCTCCCAGCGAGAGCCTCCGCAGGAGCCTTGCGGGGATCGGTGCTTGGCCACCCTGGCCGAGGAAGGGCCTCCCTTCTCACCATCCTCTTCCTCCCGGCCCCGTGGGCAGCGGCAGCAATGTGGAGCTCCCTCCGCTCCGCTCCGGAGGCCGCGGGGCCGTCACGCGGAGCGGCCCCTCGGGATCCATTCCCTGCTTGTCCCCTTGTCCCGGGACACACGTGCCCTGCTCTCCGCCCTCTCCGCAGGGCAGCAGCCTGGAATGCCCTCCCGCACGGAGCGAATTAGTGCCATGTTAAGGGGCACCAAAAGTTCCTTTCACAAGCAAGAAGCAAAACTCTCCCGTTAGGTGCAGGATTAAGATCTCGTCGCCCGTGGCCGCAGCTGGGTTATGTTAATCCCAACCTAATTGCCATGTGGCAGGAATTTTAAGGTCAGGCTTCGTATGGAGCTCAAATTCCTGTGCTGAATGTGCTGAATACTGCTCTGCAGCCGAGAGCTGAGCCCGGAGCTCACCAGAAAAATCCTCCCCGCAGAGGCCGCATGTCGATGCTGGTGGCCACGGCTTGGTGCTCCCTCTAATGCCCGTGCCCTGGGGAGCAGCTGGGCTGCTTAGTTTTGCACGGGTCAGAAAGGAAGCCTGAGGGGCAGAAGTGGCTGCTATTTTGTTCAGCAAATGGGTTTGAAGAGCAACACATGAGGCAGAAGTTTGGGTGTTGGGAGCTGGTGTCTGTATCGTGGTGCTGCTGCTTGGGTTCCTTGAGCCTCTCCCTTACAGTTTCATGCTGACAAATTTGCTGCCGCTTCATGTTAGCAGCTCCCAGTACTGTAAGTGGTCTCCAGCCTTAACATCCATTCTTTCCCTGTTTCCATAAAGACCCGGAGTGCCTGAGAGCAGAACCTTTACGCTCCCTGTTAACCAGCAGCCTGTGGTGATTCGGCTGCCTTTTTTTCCCCCCAACTTTGGTCATGAGCCAAGAAATTCAAGTAACTTTCCATCCGTTCTGGTTCGTTTGATTATCACCCCTAGCGGTGCCAGATGACCCGTGTGCCGGGGCTGCTTCCTGCTGCTCCGGAGCTCCCTACGTGGCATTCGCTTTGTTTACCCAGCCCTTACTTGAAGCGCTTGCTCGCGGTGCCAGCTGCGGGGCCACGTGATGCCCCCCGGCCTTGCCGTGTCCCCGCTGGGGACACAGGTCCCTGCCTCCGTGCGCGGGGCAGCGCGACGCGCCTGGGCCCCGGCCGGCTTGGGCTGGGTCGCCGCTGCGGGGAGTCCGGTGGGCAGATAAGCAGCGAGGCCTGACCGTGCGCGAGCACGGCGGTGCTGCTGCTGCAGGAGCTCGGCTGGTGCAGGAGCTCGGTGGTGCAGGAGCTCGGCTGCTGCCCGTGCAGCAGGAGGGAGCGATCGGGTCTGGCTCATCACCCAAGTGACACTCACAGAGCCGCCAGTCCCAGCGTGTCGCTTGGGTGCAGGGCTGTGCCCCACATGCACACCTACCACAATGGTGTTCCCGAGTGCTGAGGGTTTGAGGGCGTCCTTCTCCCCTGCTTCCGACGCAGACCTGCGCTGGAGGAAGGCAGGATTGGGGGCTGTTAGTGTGTACAAAACGATACCCATCCTGTGGGTGTGTAATGATGTCGTGGTGTCCTCTTGCAGGCTAATATTGGCCAAATGGACACACCCAAAGAGCTCTGGAAGATGATAACAGGGAACATGGCTCTGATACAGGTAAGAAAGGGAGAGGAAAGCGGGAATACCCGTGAGTGCCATTCCGAGGAGTGTCAAAGCGGGGAAATACCCAGGTTTAGTTATTGCACGACTAGTGGGGAGGAAAGCGGCAACTTCTTGTCCCACAGTCATCTTTGCACAGAGGTTTGCCTGTGGATGAGCCTTGATGCCTCCCTGCCCAATGCTAATCCACCGGGATGGTACCCGGAGTGGTGCTGCCTTCCTAGCCTGCCCTGGGACCATTTGCTCTGTCTCTTGGTGACCACCTGGTTCTTCTGCTGACAGGTTCAGGCCACGGTGGTTGGCTTCCTGGCCTCGATCGCAGCGGTGATATTTGGGTGGATCCCTGATGGCCACTTCAGCATTGACCACGCTGTCCTGCTTTGCGCCAGCAGCGTGGCTACTGCTTTCATTGCTTCCCTTGTTCTGGGTAAGAGCACCCTCTGTGCACCTCCTCCTGAGCTGCCGGGCTCTCCGTGGCCTCACGCCATTTTCCTCCTCTTTGTGGCTCTAGGCATGATTATGATTGGGGTCATCATCGGCTCCAGGAAGATGGGGATCAATCCTGACAACGTAGCCACGCCGATCGCCGCCAGCCTGGGGGACCTCATCACGCTGGCTCTGCTCTCGGGAATCAGCTGGGGCTTGTATAAAGAGCTGGGTGAGCAGCAGCAAGAGCCCCTTGTCTCTCCCTGCCCCTTCCACGTGCTGCAGCGTCTCCCTCGTCTTGTTCCTTTATCCTGACTGTTCTTGGGGTCTCTATACAGGATGCCTGGCCTGGAAGCTACCTCAGGTAGCAAGTCCTGGTCAGGACTGGTGTGGGAAGGAAATGGAGCTTCTAACTGCCCTGTAGTTGCAGACAGGCTTGGCAGGGGGTTGCAAACGTTCTGCTCAACAGGTAAAGTGTTAAGGGAGAGGCTGCCGCCGTCCAGGTGCTGGGTGTGGAAAGGCAGCTTTGCTTTTAGTCCTTCTCACTGCAGTGCTGGGCTGGGGGGTTCCTCGGTGCAGGGACCGCGCTGCCCTCCTGCCTCCCACTTCCCCAAGGCCGGGGATGTGCAGGATGAGCCCTACTCAGCCTAGAGTGAAGCTGTCCAGGAGCAGCAAGTGGGAGCGAGCAGCTCGTAGCAGAAGGGGACACTTCTCTCGGAGCTGTCGGTGCCTCTGGGAGTGCATCAGGAGAGGAAAGGCCCAGCTTCCAGGGCTGAGCGTGGCCCGCTCCGCTTTGCCTCTTCCTGCTGGACTTCCTTAGGCTCGGGGCACGAGGGCGGTTTGGAGGCAGCTCTGCTGAGCTCAGCCGGGGCAGCACCTCGGGCCCTGCACCAAGGGGTCTCCTTGACACGTTGCCCCTCCTCGTTCCCCCTCAGAGAGCAAAGCGTACGTGAATCCCTTGGTGTGCGCCTTCTTCATCGCCCTGCTGCCCATCTGGATCGTCGTGGCCAAGAGGAACGCGGCCACGCGGGAGGTGCTCTACTCCGGCTGGGAGCCCGTCATCATCGCCATGGCTATCAGCAGGTAGGAAAACATGGGAAAGTTCTCCTGCCCGGACCCCAAGCATCCTGCCCTTCAAGCTGCACAGCCTGTCTAGAAGTTCTCCTCACTGGAGACCTGCCTGTGAACGGCAGGCTCGCTTCTGCTAACCGTGTTGCAGCAAAGCACACGCCGAGGGATTTAGTCTTTGCTCCTTTTGGCAGCAATAGGGATTCAGCTCCTGCTGAAGCTGTCATCTGTTATCACGTAATGGGAACTCTGGGATTATGCCCCAGCTGGGAGACCTAAACTCCCGTGGGACAGCCACAGTGTAGGTGCCTGTTAACAGGGGTGGGAATGACCCCTGGGACGCACAGCAACAACGAGCGCCTCCGGGGCGGTGCAGGGCTTTGGCTGAACAAATAGTCACGAATTAGCTGTTTCGCTGACCTCTTCACTCTTCCCTCTGCAGTGTTGGCGGGTTAATTTTGGACAGAACGGTTTCAGATCCCAACTTTGCTGGGATAGCTGTGTTCACGCCGGTTATTAATGGTGAGTTCTTTTCCACTCTGTGTTTGCAGCTTTTGGAGGCTCTGGCAGGCAACAGAAACTGCACCGTGCACCTTGTTTCAGACGGGATTAGGAGCCCAGTTCTCTGGATCCTCTGTGGGACACGGTGCTTGGATGGGAGCTTTACAGCAGTGTTGCTCCCCCTGGTGCCAGCCTTAATGGGCCGAGGGGGCTATTACCAAGAAGACTTCCCAAATCCCAGACCCTCGTGTGCTTTGGAATATTTTCCTGTTTGTGGTCCTGGGAAATGACATTTTAGGCGATCTGAGGCAGGTCTGTGACTTGGGAAGCGCACACTGAATTACAGCACAACTCAGAACAGGGGCTGGTGACGAGCAGGGCCTACTGAGCAACTGCAATCAGTGCTGCGGGAGGAGACACGGGAGCCTGGTGCTGGGCCAGGGTCACACAGACCCTGTGCACCATCCTAAGGCTTGGCCTAAACAACCTTGCAAGGCGGCCGAGCCCGAGGAGAATAATCTTCATCTCCTGAGTCCTCCTGGGCAGAGAAAGACCCGCACCTTCCAAGTGCTGGGCCTTGCAGCACCTGCATCCAGGTGCACGGCTTGAGGTTGGGAAATTTTGTTGCTTCTCACATAAAACTTCGAAATCCCTTTTGGGCTAATGCACCAGCGAAGCCCATTTCTGCACTGGCAGCCTTCCAATAAAGGGAGTTAATTCCATAGTTTCAAGATGCATCATCCAAAAAAGCGTAGTTTCAGCTTCCTGTGTCTGTTGTGCTGTTAGCCTCAGGTGGGGCTTTTGTATTTGGTTGTTTATTTCCACATATTATTTTTTCCTATCAAAACTGCAAAAAAAAAAAGAGAATTGCCTCTATTTTATTAAGGGACCTAAAGAGATATTATAGTATTTTGCACTTTTACATCCAGCGAAAGTAGAATGTGGGTCAGAAATGCTGTCCCACCCCATTCCAGCTCCCGGCAAGGTGTGTCATGTGCTGCCCTTTGCACATGCCTTCCCTTTCCGAGCCTCTCAGACCCGGATCTCGCTGCTCTGCCCTTCCCTGCAGGTGTGGGTGGCAACCTGGTCGCCGTGCAGGCCAGCCGCATCTCCACGTACCTGCACATGAGCGGGATGCCCGGGGAGAGCTCGGAAACGGCCCCCCGCCGCTGCCCCAGCCCTTGCAGCACTTTCTTCGGCTCCGGTGAGTGGGGACACAGAGTGTATTTTGTTCTGCCGGCACCGGGGGCTGCAAAGGGCCGGCCAGGTCTGTGCAGGGGCAGCTCTGCAGTCACCGTGGGCTGCCTGCGTGGCCTGGCCTGCCCTCTAGAGACCGACAGGCCTTTGAGCAGAGCTGCTGCACAAGGGGACACAACTGCTGGCTTAGGAAAACGCGGAGCACAAGTCCCATGTTGACCTGATAGTGGAAATCCTGCATCCTCCAAGGCTTTACCAGGCCTATCTGGGACACTAAGAGCGTCCTTCACGCTGCTTAAATCTCACGTTTCTGTTGGGCCTCTAGAGCTGCAGGGAAGTTTTCACTGACGAATGCTCCTTAACAGCTCTCTTACGTAGCGGTTGTGTGGCAGAATAGCCCAAACTTGCGTTCCAGAGCGTGGAACTTGGGCAGAGATGACTCAGTTGCCTAAGAAAGCCTGAAAACCGGTAGCCAAGGTCCTGGCCTTCTGGTGAGGGCTGTGCCTGAGCAGGGTCTGCAGCTAGCCCTGTTCACACACATCAGCCGTGAGGTGGTGGCATTTGGGAGCAGGAGGGACGGGAGATGTGAGCCGGGAGGTGTCAGCGAGCTCATCCGCACGCAAGGCGCAAACGAGGCTCCCGACTTGATTCTCTCTGAGAAAACTCAACCTGTCCCGGGAGGTTCTTGGGCTCTGCACTGAGCACTGTCCCTGCCACGTGTCCTGGGCATCTGCTGGGTCTGCAGACCTGCTCTTTGCTCGGGCCCCTTTCAACTATTAATTGCACTGCTTATATTTTGCGCGCAGATGTGAACTCCCGCTCCGCCCGTGTGCTCTTCCTCCTGGTGGTGCCGGGACACCTGGTCTTCCTTTACACCATCAGCTCCATGCGAGGCGGCCACACGACGCTCACCCTCATTTTCATCCTCTTCTACATGACCGCCGCGCTGCTGCAGGTGAGGACCCGGCCTGGCCTCAGCCCTCGGGCTGCGATCAGGGACACGAGCGAGTCCCCTGCAGCAGGGAGCTGCCCCCTGCCTCGCTTGGCGCGCTGGGGAAGGATCCGCCGGGCAAATTTGCCAAAGGAGCAGGTAGCAAAGTGAATAAATCCTCCTTTCCCGGCCCTGCCCACGCAGCCTCTGCTCCGTGGGCCTCCCCGCTGCCCTCCGCGGGCGGAGGCTGCTCCGAGTTTCAGCAGCCCCAACGCAGCCGTGCAGCGGACGGGAGGAAGTGAGTCAGGGCCCGTCGGAGGCAGCCGCAGAGCGCTCTCCGCGAGGCTAAATTTAGGCTGCAAACTTGGTGCCGGCCTCGGAGGAGGCTTCCGCTCGCAGCCCTTTGCAGACGGAGGGAGGGAAGAGGCTTTTAAAGACACGGCGGGTTTGGGAGCCCCGGGCCCGCTCGGGTTTGCCCCGTGCTGCTGTGTTCAGGGTGCAGGCTGGGCTGCAGCGCCCAGCAGGGTGGCTGCAGTGCTGGGGCTGGAGGCTGGGGCTGGAGGGCTCGCGGGGTCTGCGCTCCCGCTCACGCGGCGCTCTGTGCCATCCAGGTCCTCATCCTGCTCTACATCGCGGACTGGATGGTGCACTGGATGTGGGGCAGGGACCTCGATCCTGACAACTTCTCCATCCCGTACCTGACAGCACTGGGCGACCTGATCGGAACGGGTCTCCTTGCTCTGAGCTTCCACATCCTCTGGCTCATCGGTGACCGGGACTCCGACGTGGGAGACTAGTTCTCCTCGCTGCCCCTCTCCTCCTGCCAGCTCTTCCCCTTCAGGTTTTTTTTTCTTTTTTGGCTTCTTCTTTTTTTGTTTGTTCCTTTCTTTTCTTCTACCCTTGCTCTCCTTTGCTCCTCCCTTCGGTCTCCCGTGAGACTTCCCCTTTGATACTGGATTCTCATTATTTTCAATGGGAATTTTTACATGGTTTATATTTCAAGCCAAGTTTGTACAGAACATAAATCTAGTTTTAGGAAGGACAAAAAAGAACAAAAGTGTAAAGAGACAATCACCAAGTGCAATTTCATAGCAATTGTGTCCAAACCAAGGCTACAGTGAAGACACTGATGGGTCTGATCACATGGGGAGCCCCCCTGGCCTGGGCACCAGAGGTCAGGGGCTGCTTTTTTGCTCCGTAAGTGTTCCAAATATTGGAGGTAAAGCTCAGGTTGGTTTTACTGAGCAGGCACCATCTTCATGGACAAGGACAGGGGGTTTCTGTCACCCTCCCTTGTGTGTGACCCTTCAACAGCAGGACTAGCTGGTGCTGAGGGGTGAAAACCCCTCTGTTCTGCTGGAACAGGCCTGGTGCCGTTTGCATGGCCACCTCTTTGCGATGAGGAGGAAAACTGGATCCTGATTTTTGTGTTAAGGCTTTGTCCACAGTTGCCATGTGCTGCTGAGGGACCCACTGGTGCTGCTGGGAAGAGGCCTTGAGGATCCCAGCGGAGCCCGAGGCCCTGCGGAGCCGGGAGCACCGGGGCCGGGAGCACCGGGGCCGGGAGCGTGGGGCTGCTGCTGGGGAAGGAGCCCGCTGGGGCTGGAGCTGGGGCTGGGGCTGCCGCGCGGCGGCCCAGCTGGGTGCAGTTCGCGCTGAGCGGGAGCCACGGGTCTGGCAAGGTCAGGATGTGCCCGCGCTGCAACGGGGCCCTCGGGCAGAGAGCCGCATTCGGCAGGCGCTAGTGTAGGGAATGAAATGCGGAATGAAAGGGGGAATGAAGTGCAGCTCCGTTTTGCAGGGAGGCTCTTAACACCCGTGAAGGAGGGAGCGTGGAGCCTGATTCCAGTGCTCCGGGGCCCAGACCTGGGGGAGCCGCCGGTAGCCCCAATCCCTGCGGTGGCTGCGGGTAGCCGGGAGGCCTGTGCAGCCGCTCCCTGGATCCGGGCTCCGAGTGCAGCCGTTCCCAGCCCGATCCCGCTGCCGGGCCTCCCTGCACCTGCGGTGCCGCCCGCCGCAGCTGCCGCTTCCCGCCGGCTGCCGCTTTCCCTTTGTGCGGAGCGCATCCCGCAGAGCAGAACACGACCCTCCTCCGTCGCCTTCGTTTCCTCTTTTAGGGCCACTTCCCTGTTTCTGGCCCGGCCCGTTCGGAGCCGCCGCTTGCTGCGGCGCTGGGGCTGCCGCAGCTGCAGGAAGGGCAGGTCGGGGAGAAGTCACTTGTCCCGGGGAGGACAAGAGCTGGCCGAGCTCCGTGCTGCGTCCAGCGCCCAAGGCCTGCTAAGTGCCGCTCTCGAGACCTGTGGAGTCCTCACTGCCGCTCCCCCCTTCTCTGCCTGCTGCACGGGGCTGGATGTGGGATTTCCTCCCGTTAACACTTAGGTTTAGCTGTGAGAAAGGCTCCTGGGCCTCCACGTGGAACCCAAGGAAAGGGTTGTGCCGGAGGGAGAATCCGCTGCTGTGGCCTCCTGGGTGAGGCAGAGGGACCTGGAGGACATTGAAGCTGCCCTGGGGCTGCTGCTGCGGCGGGAGCGGGGAAATGGGCCAGGGAAAGTCTAGGAAAAACCTTTGGAATATTCAAGGATGAAAACCTTCCCTCGTTGCACTCAAATGCATGACTATGTTACATCTGACTGCAAATGAGAAAAACCAACTACCAGTTTACTCTTTTTATTAAAGGAAAGAGACCGTCTTAATTATTTATAGTTCCAATAACTGAATTGACAGATGTCAAGTTAATGGATAAATTATATTTGGTTAAATAAAGATGACATTTATTTATGTGGACTGTGGTGTCCTCCCTCCATGAGGCCCTCCCTGGGGCCGCGTTATTCGTCACGGCAGCATCTTGGTGCAGCGCCCGTCTGCACTACAGGTAGTGCCCGCGGGTGCCCGATGCCGGATGGGATGGGATGGGATGGGATGGGAGACCAGGATGGGAGGACACGGTGGGCTGCTGAGGCCGTGGGGGTCCCAAAGCTGCTGAGGGGCCCCTGCGGAGCTGCAGCCTGTGCTAAGGAAGGAGCTTTCCGTGTGCTGAGACAGGAGCTGGGGCGCCCACGGGCACCCCCAGGGCACCGTCCTGCACCCGCTTGTGCGGGGGGCAGTGGCCGGGGCTCCCCCCAGGGCTGCCGCTGCCTTAGAGCCATCCCGTGACGCTGGAATCAGTCCATAGGGCAAGTATAAGAGGAACAGATGTAAATAAGGAGGATGGGGGCCGCCGCCCGCGGGGCTCGCTCCCGCTCCCTGCAGCTTTTCCAGCTCGCGCCGGAGCTGGAGCCGCCGCTGCTCCCGCTCCGGGAAGCGGGATCCGGGAAGCGGGACCAGGGAAGCGGGACCAGGGAAGCGGGACCCGGGAAGCGGGATGGGGCCCCGGGCGGGCGGGCGGACTACGCGTCCCGGCAGCCCCGCGGCGCCGCCTCCCGGGCTCACGTGAGGGCGCCCGGGCCGGGCCGGGCCGGGCCGGGCCGGGTCCCGCCATGGGGCACCGCGACCGCATGTTCAAGGTGCTGGTGGTGGGCGACGCCACGGTGGGCAAGACGTCGCTCGTGCAGCGCTACGCGCACGACAGCTTCAACCGCCACTACAAGTCCACGGTGGGAGGTGAGCGGGAGTCCCGCACCGGCACCGGCACCGGGACCGGCCCCGGTACCGGCCCGCAGCGGGGCCCGGCGCCGGCCGCGCTGGACGGGCAGTCGCTGCCGCCCTGCCCGGCTCCCGCGGCGGCTCCCGCGGGATGGGCGGCTTTGGAAGCGCCGGGCAAGGCCGGGGCCGCGCCGTGGTTCACGCGGAGGGAGCCCCGGGGGCTGTTGAGCTCCCCCGGGGGGCTGTTGAGCTCCCCCGGGCGCTGTTGAGCTCCCCCCGGGCGCTGTTGAGCTCCCCCCGGGGCTGTTGAGCTCCCCCCGGGGTGCTGTTG
>JAVCKT010005506.1:0-25005 GCA_032273925.1 Rhynchotus rufescens | reverse complement strand
ACCTTGTAGCCAACATTTAAAATATTATATTTTTTTCATGCAAACTAGACGTCCTATAGGCAGGCTGGGCTGGGGCCTCATTTCACAGCACTTTCCCAGTTGTAAACGCTCAGGAAGAGTTCAGGACCCACCCTTAGGAAGGGTAAACACAAGCCAGGCCGAGTCTATTAGCCTCTGGACGAAGGCCAGCACTCCCTTCCATTAGGAAAGTGAGGAAATGTGGAAATCTGAGTCTAAAAAACAAATACATTCATGTGTTGACACGAACATTTTTCACAGCAAACGTGGACTCCTTTTACAGTGACAGATGAATAATAAAATTTCTTTTGTTCTTTCATACCACATAGAGATGTCCTCTCTGCTTGTGATCGGGCATATTTCACTGCCTCTCCATGTTATGACTACCAGGCTATCTGTTTCAAAAAGATGCATCTGATCTTCTTAGCTATAAATTGTTATAACTGCCTTGTTTGCTCCCTTTCTTCTTGTTCACATTTGCTAACTGCAGAACAGCGTTTCCCAGCCTCCCAGCTGTGTGTTTCATTGTACTGTTTTGATATGAAGCTATTTATTTCACTGCTAGGATGCTAATTCACATTCCCGGAGGAGGGAGGTCTAAGGACTCTCTTTTTGAGTAGGGATCATGTTAGCTAAATTCATATTTTTTCCTGAAAAGACAAAAAAAAATAGCACTGCAGATGTTCTTGTGTATATGGTTTATGTTAAGACTATTTTTCTTTTAAATAAAAGTTCTATTGTTGCATAAAAGTCAAGTGAGCTTGGCTTAAATTTAGAGACAATGCAGAAATGTTACGGTTTACTCAGACCTGTAATAGCAGGAGTTCGCTGGCAAGGAGGTTTACAGAGCGCCTCTAACAAAGGGCAAGAGCACGGAGCTGCAGGAGAGCTAAATCTGGATCTCCTCAATTTGACATTTCATTTGTTTGTACAAGTCACTGTGGAGGACGGCTGAGCACTCGAGTTAAAGCAACACTTAGATTATCACATTTTGAAATCATGAGTAAGAGTAATCAAATTGTCTAAATAATGTGAAGCAGTCTTATTTGGTTCTCTCCTAAAGTAATTAGAGTGCCTAGCTGGTAATTTTCTCAATGCAGTAACCTCACAGACAACAGAAGTCTTCTTCCATAATAAAAACATAAATGCAAGGAAAATAATAGGTATTTTAAAACAAAATCTATTGGCAGGAATATTTATTTCCCATCTGTTTCAACACATTTTATTTTTAGAAGATTGCCTATACACAAAAATTTTTAAAAAACATTTGATTTCCAAAAATCCTAACATGTGCTTTTGCTTTCTCTTTACCTTCAACTAGGCTTTCAGAGCTTCACTGCCAGCCTACCTGTCAGGAAACCCATTTCAGCTTTAGTCAGGCTCCTCCTGAGTGCAAGACCAGGAAAGGGTTTGGATAAGGAGGACTACTCTGTACAAGTATCTGCCAGATTGTAATACCTGTAGCCCAAAAACTACTAAAAAGAGATTTCAGAACAATTGAATTTACATTTGGACTCCTTCTTCTGAGAATCCAACCTTGGGAGCCACTGAACACATGGAGGAAGGATAGATGGAAGGACAGAAAACTGACCTGATTTTTACTCCTTTGCAGCTGCTCCACTGGCCTAGCTGGACTACAAAGGATGCCAAAGGAGACAGCTCAGCTCCAAGCACCAAAACACAAGGATGTGATTATTGTCAAAGAATTTTATCGCTACCTCTTATCTTGCACAGACAAAATTACAGTTTGGGAAAATAAGATGGGACGAAGTGGGAAAGATGAAGCTACTTTTGCCTTATGGCAAAACTGACTTCAGTGAAAAATTCATTTTTGTCTATGTGATATAATAAAATAAGGAATAAATAGAAGGTTCAGGTTTTCACAGCTTGGCTGTAGATGAAACACATCTTGTACTGCCATGAAGCTATACTGAAATAAGTGCCACTGGGAGAATTAATAACAGAAACAAGTGAATGCATGAGCCCTAGAACTAGTGAGCCCTGGTTTCTGTAGATCTAAATTGTGTGCTTGGATTCGCTGGTGTTTAATAAGGCAGAAGCCTTGCTGGGAAATCATGGCTTCTTTCTCCCGAGTGGAGAGGGAAAATCTCCTGGGGCGACATTGCAGCCTTTCCCTTTACGGTGGCATTAGGGAGCCCTTTCCAGTACTCACTGCCTACATTCATGACATCTCTAAAACTTGCCCTTTTTAAGAACTGTATTTTTTGGTACATTTAGTTCCAGTTAGCCAATTGGACAGACATTCCCTCTCCCTGCCCCATGCTTAAAGGAAGACTTCACAAGACTAAATTCCTTAAGCAGGTCCAAACAAACCAAGCAACCAACCTTGGGGGCATCTTCGCTTCCCACACCCCCCACAACCGAGAGGAGCCTCCATAAACACCCGCCCAAGTAATGCATTATCCCCTTCCAAAACTGCTTTAACATTCTTCTTTTCTGAGATATTGACAAAAAAAATGACAATGATTGGTCTTCTAGTGTCCTGAAACTGTTGCTTATCTCTCAAACCAAAACTGCCTCATTTTTTATCATTGTCTGTCTGTCCAGCACTTCATCTTGGATTTAGGTTGCAAAATGCCTGATCCAGAGATCACCCTTTTGCCCTCTTTGTTCCTGCAGTGAGCCCAAAATCACCCTTGTCTATGACCAGGATGTGTGAGCACTGTATTAAACCAGTTAGTAGATAATTGTATTAATAAAATGGTGAATGACCAGGATTTTTGTTAGAATCATATATTATTCATCACATTGACCTGCAATCAACTGCCAGTCATTCTAATGCACTGAATAAGATATTATTCAAGTGACAGACAAATCTGTCAACTGGCTTTACTGTTCGGCCTGCCCAAACTCTAACAGAGTGTTTATCCAAAGCAAACCCCTACTTAAAGCTGGCAGGCTCATTATTTGCTATATTAATATGTGTACCAACCTGAGGGTTACAACTAAACTATTCCAGGTCTCCTTCTGCAGATGGACTGATGATTGCGCTTTGATTTATGGCTCATCGCTAGGACATTATTCACAAGGCCTCGATAAGTCATTTATAACGGTCAGCGTGCGCATTTGTCTTGACAGAATCATTATCCACATTATCACCAGAACTCACACATGGGCCTTTGCTCTAGAATTGATATTGGATTTGAAATCACTAAACACGATCCTATCCATTCTCTCCCAAAGTTACACTGCACTGCTCACACTGCATGGCCATCGTGTAGTATCAAATGCCCATCACAGTCTAAATTATCTGGTATCTGAGATGCTACCTCTGCATTTAAAATGTTAAAAAATGGTTAAAAAAGAAAAAAAGAAGGTTATTAGGGTTTTGCATTGTATACTTGTCGCCAATTTAAAATTCTATTGCACCTCCATGGCAGACTGTATTTTTGTATTATTTTATACAATAATAGTTGTCTACTTACATTGTTTGTCAATTTAATTTCCCCCTTTAATCTGCTAAGATCACTTATCCTTCTTTTTATTCCCGCAACAGGCTGTCTCACACTTTTGCTTTGACTCTCCTTTTGAAAAAATGCTTTTCAGTCTATAATATTTGCATACATATATTATTCTATATTATAGGTATGTTCGGTAATGCAGGTATACGTATAATACTTTCAGAAATACCCCTCTCTACGGGGTCCCAGGCATTCAAAATAGGAGCTGATAAGCAAATGCACGGCATGGTAATTAATGCATTCTGCCAGACAATCTATAAGCAGTTACTAACAAAAATTAATTGGTCAAACTTTTGTTTCCCTTTCAAGCGTTATTTTATGCTTAAATAGAAATACAAAAATTAGTAAAGATTAGTAAAGCTCATGTGAGAAATTACCTTCAGTTAAAGAACTAAGTTTAAGTGCTCACTGGTGCAACCAAAACAATCAGCTCTCTTGTATCTGACCTGTTTTGGTATGTAAGTTGCTTTAGCTGCTGTTGCTTCTATATATCTGTGCATAATATATATTTTGGTCTGAATTTATTATTGTAAGACCTAGGATTATGAAGCTTTTGCTTCATATGAAAAGTTTTGCAACCATATATTATTTACTGTGCAAGTTAAACTGTACAAGGACTTAACTAACTAAACATATATTTTCATGAAATAACCATGGCAACTGAACATACCCCATACTGAACATATCCATCTCTGGAACATCATCTCCCACAAGAGTTTCCTTAGCTACTCAGACATTGTCAAGACATTTTCAATCCACAACTAAACCCCATATCGTGGTATTGGACATTCTTAAAGATATAATGCAGAAAAAATGTAAAAACTCCTTCCAAACAGCAATTCTACAGGTACCTAAAGAACTCATCCAATAAATTTAAGAATAAGATCTTCATCATGACAACAGCTCAGTCTAAAATAACAATACATGAAAATTACAGCTACAGGATTTATAGAATATCTGTCATTATTATATATAAGGTAAAAATTCAATTCTTATTATAAGATGGTCTTGTCAGATGTTATAAAGAGCAAAACCATGATATATTTCATACACTGTTTACTTCTCTCATGAAGAGAAGGCTTTTATTGAAATTACTAATTTAGATTTAATATGTCCAACTCCTCTAATTATTTTACTAGCGACTGCCAGGAGAGTTCATCTATAGCTATTAAGATTCAAAAGATGTATTCATCAGAGGGCACTTTGGCAGCAGCCTTGAATTAGCCATGCAAGACAAAAACCCTGCTCATTTTGGGAAAAATGGTAATAATTGGAAGCAATTGTTTTTTTCTAATAATGTTGATGTAAACTATCCTGCCTATAACTGACTAGATAAACTGATTTTGCCTTTCCTTTTTTGTGATATTTCAGACAGGCTCAAAAGCAAAACCCCTCATGATAATCATATAAATGCCAATTCTTCCTTAATAGGAACTTATCTGTTGCAGGGCTGAAAAGGTTTTTTTTTAGTATGGGATTATGTTCTTGGATCTGAGAAAACCAAAACAGAACCGTTCTCCAGCAGGTGAAGCCATTAGCATGAAAATTCCATCTTTTGAACAAGGACGATATCTAGTGTTTATCACTGTGTAACTATTCGATTAGGGCTGTGAGACTTCCCCATTCCCAGCTTAGCTGTCAACCACACAAGGAGGGAGAAAACTATGTCTATCAAACAAAACTTGCTTTGAAAAAAATCCTGTGAAATGAAAAACCAAAAATTTCTTTTAGTAGTCTAGAGAATCTTTTAGTAGTCTAGAGAAAGGTACAAATCACAAAAGGATCATTTTAGAAACAATGAAGCAAATACCAGAATTGTCACACGGGTAGCGCCTTCCTCCACGGACATCAGAGACTCGGGAGGAATTTCTCTGACAGGGGCATCTGCCACAGACCTGGTCTAGGTGGGGAGGAGGAAAAACTCTCTTTCCCCTCCCTGGCTCAGCCTGAAACCTGCCTCTTACCTCCACACTGTGGCAGCCACATAGCCTGGTTTGGTAATGAGCCTGAAACACAAAGACTAAAGGGCCAAATTGCCTCTTTGGAGACAAAGGCTAATTATCAACCTGTGAGACCAGGTGGGAAAAGTTAGAGCCAAAGACCAACCAGAAACGGTCCTCCAAAGTTTTTGAGGAGACCTAGTGGGAGAAGGAGGACGAGAAAAGGAGTGGGGATTTTTGCTGGGTTTCTTTCTTTGTCCTTGCAGTTATGCTGGGAGCTGAAGAGAACATGACTCACCTTGAAGGATTATTTTACAACGAGACAGATAGACAACTTAAATCAATCTCAGGATGATTCCTTCCTCTGCCTGAGGAGACCAAACCCAGAATGCCTGAGGAGAGATTCCACCTTTACAAAAGTGCTCTAATCATCATATTTTTTGTGACTTTAAGGGATTACAGTCTTTCCATTTTTCTTAGGCAGTCAAACATTTACTGGAGCAGAAACTATAATAAAGTCTCCCATGTCTTAGTGGGAACTCTCATTACATACCTGGATTTGGTCTCTGGATGAAACAACCCAAGCAGTCCAGGTTGTGCTTTAGGAAGAATTAGCTAAAACACCATGGGGGTGGGAAGCAGGTCTCAAAACAGGGCTTGTTTATTTGTACAAAGAAAAACTGTTCCAACGGAAGAGTTTAAGAGCACTGAAAGCCTGTACAGCCAGTGGGTTAAACAAACCTCAGAGTGCCCTAAATGCTGACTTGCTGGATTTTTCTGTTAATCTTGCCCTTAACATTTTTTCCCAGCTGAAGTTATTTGGCAGACTCAAGTAGTCTCAAGATGAACAATACTTCATTTTTCTAGGAATTTGCTATTCAATTCATTTAAACTTATTTTGCCTCAATCTACAAGGTCATTTCTGTGCAGTTTCTAAATATTTAACTTGCCTGTCAAGCCACAGATGTGAGCAGAATGGAAGTCTTTTCCCCATGAACGGGCTCAGTTGTAGAGGATAACGTTGTCAGCATTATTAATTGCCCAAGTCATCATCAGTTGGGTGCCAAGCTGGGTAGCTCCATGGAGGTCCATCAAGAATGCTCTTCTTTTTCCTATTACAGAAGTACAAGATATTTTAATTGAGAAGATGGTCACTAACATAAAAACTCTTCCCTTTAGTCTGTGAAGAACTGATTATCCATGTAGCTAGGGTAGGGTAAAATCACAGAGCTCCTATGTCTTTAGCTAAGCTTCCCTTTCCTTTCTTTTATTATATGATTAGAAAAGTTCAGTGCCTTCAAACTGACATAAAAGTGTTTAATGTCAGAGCTTAATAATACAGCATACATTTAAAAGCATAAATACAACATTTTTGCAGCTTAAAAAATATTTCCCCAAGACAAGTTAAAAGTATGTATCTGTATTGCCTCGTGTTTTGCTGGATATAAAATGACCCTTTAAAGCCTTCTGACATTCTCCTCAGAGCCGAGGATTGAGGCTATGACCTTTTCAAAGCCTTCCAAAGAGCTTCACAATCAACCAACTCTAACAGAGAAAGTTTCATTAGAAGCCAAACACTTATTTTTGATAAACGGGGCTGCACAGATGATCTGAAGAACAAGCAGCTAGAGGTGCTGAATGAGCACAGGAGACTCATTTGGTAATCTGAAACCAACTTTCCAACATAGGAAATTCCAATTAAATACAAGGAAAGAAATTTTACCATGAGGGGACCAGGAGGCTCCATCCTTGGAGATGTTAAAGCACGACTGGCGCAGTGTTATCTAGCTGGACCTGCTTTGAGCAAGAGCTGGCCCTCTAGAGCCTCCTCCTCACCTAAATCATTCTATGAAATTGCCTTCCTCCTGCATCTTTGTGGTGCTACAGACGGAGAAGAATGCTCAGAGTAATGGTTGCCTCTGCATGAGTCAACTGTGGCAACAGGAACAGCCATAATCTAGGATAGATCTGAAATCTGAAACACTACAGATGTTATCTAGGAAAAAGGGGAGGGATTTGTACCCAAATAGAATGGGGTGATATGACTACTACTATATTTTAGTAAGGATATAAAAAAATAAAGGCTAGCAGGCTCCAGAGCTTTGGCTTTATGCTTTTACTCCCCAATGCACCATCCTGTTTTGCCAGTATTTATGGAATTTTTTAATTGCTACTAGCATATGGTGAAGAATAAATTACTATCACACTGGAAGCAAAAGAGAACACAGGAAGGAGATCAAGTCAAAGTCTCTATATGATGATTTTGTAGCAGTAAAATTTACAGACATCTGCTGCTGAGGTCCATCCTAAAGGCACAAACTAATATATTCTAAATACCTAACAGACAATTACTCACACTTGCTGTGGTACTGAATATTGAGGTTATTGAATAAGGGAAAGAAGTTACCACATATTGCCTATTAAACAGATGAACATATTCATTCTCCTGTGTATAAGATTTAAACTTCCTCCTTATGTTTATCAACAATATTGGCTAAATCATTGCCTAAAAGCAGAGCCTTACAATGGGCAAGAAGGGAGTCAAATCATCCTCACCAAGAGCTGTTAAAGGCCTCCGGGGATGAATACACAAACTAACGGTAGCTCCAATGTTTTTTAGAAGGCATTTCTGCCTTTCTACCTTGACTTCTGCAAGGCTTTCTTGAACCTTTTCTCCACGGTTTTGTCAATGAAACCGGCCAATTCTGTGCCAGGACACTGACTGCCCTGCCTGGTTTGTTGGAAGCTGCCTAGCAGACACATCAGTGACATTTCCTGTGCTAACGTTCAGGGAGGCTGCGTCTCCTCGCCCCACCGACACTTGCCAAGTCTCATTTCTCATCCTTATGCAGAATGCACGTGAACTGTAGCTTCTCAGTAGAAGAAACAGTTGGAGCTTTTCTCTTTTTTTCTATTTTCCATTTCTATTCTAGGACACACACACACAAAAAAAAAAAAAAAAAAAAATCATCTACAAATGATCATTTTCACCTTTGCTGTATGTGATATGTAAGTCTTCCCGGGAAGGCACTGCCCGGCGCCCGGGCCAATGGGGCCAGCGAGCTCTTGACTCAGCTCAGACTCACTGCTCCCCAGGCTTTGAAGACTGACAGCTTCCCACAGCTGAGAACTACCTGTCATGTGAACATCTGAGAGGTCTAGCAAAGACAAAGCCTTCTAAAGGAATCTTAATAAGGAACTTAGTGATTTCTGTGAGGAGAGAATTTGAAAACAGAGAGGCCAAAAAGATGTTTATTAGTAGACCCTACTTCGTTTTAACAATCTCCTTTACGGGTCTCTAAAATAGTCTTTCATGGAAGATTATAAAATGAACTGCCTCTATAGAGCAAATTATAAGAAACATTCGTATCAGTCTTGCAAGGGTCACTTTGGAGACAAGCCAGAGGGGCTCCATCAGAGAGAAAACTGTTGTTCTTTAGCACTGCACAAGACATTAGAAGAAGAATGTGAAAGTGCTCGACTCCCCTAAAGAACCTCCGGCGACCTCCTGTGACTCACGGAGGCTCAAAAAGTGCAGATTCAACTTTTCAAGAAGGTTGTTTGAATTACTTAATCCCTGTTCCCTGGTTGGCGATCAATGGGGACTAACAACAAAGAATGACTGGAGCAATGTCAGGGAGGTTACGAGGTCTGGGCTATTTCATGACAGTTGATTCCTTGCTCATAAACGAGTTGTGAGAGGACAGGAATATTTTATGGCTTCTTTCATCCGCTCAGCACAGACCCCAGGACTGTTCTCGCTCTCTCCACATCGCCTTGTCTTCTGACAAGAACGAGGAGGTTCCCGGGAGTGTTTGCTGCTTCCAGAGCAATGGATGAAACGGAGGCAGCGCAAAGGCAGGGCTCAAGACTTTGAAACGTTTACTGAGGTCCTCTGGGCTGGTCTGATGCAAGTAGACCCACCCTTGAGACCTGCTCAACTGTTGCTTTCCTCACATGATCACTGGAACCAGATTTAATTAGAGTGGGAAGAAAGAAGAGGAACCTTTCAAAACAGCTTCTGAAAAGCCCAGCGCTCTTTCTTCTTTTTCTTTTCCCCCAGAATTTAGAAGAAATACCTGTAAACCAGTGAAAGACGCGTCAGATTGAGTCAAAACCCTCTTTTTCTTGTGGAAGCCACGGCAGTTGCCGAGCGCTCCGGAGCCGGGCCTGCGCTCCCGACCTGCCGAGCGGCTCCTCGCCGGGCGCACGCCTATCTCCGCAGTGCAGTCTGCGCGCTAAATACACCCGAAAGGCAAATTTAATCTCTTTGATTTAGCTTTCCCTCAATAATTTAGTCACACACCTCCTAACACAGCAGAGCCACTCGCTCGCGCAGACAAACAAATGAAGGAATGAAAACCTGTGAATTAATCAGGCTGTTTCCCTCAAGACTCTGAAAGAAGAAAGCCAAAGAAATTGTAAATGATATTTCTATTTGGGAGGCAGCTGGATTTTATCACGATGGGGCCATCCAAACATATAAATATCTGAGATGAGAGGGAAGAAGATGAAATGAAATGGATGGAAACAGTTGTGCTGTCACTGAGATGAAAGAACAAAGTTGTGGGCGCAATAGAAAATGATTCTTTAAAGTAGGTCCATTGCTTTGCATCCTATTTAATATCCCTTGCAACAACCTGCCCAGAAACTATTCCTGATATTCTCAAACTTAAATCTAAGCTTCTTTTCTACTATCAATATATATTGTCAATATATATTGCCCATTTACTGACCATTCAAGTAGTTACATCTATTTAATTACAACCCTCTGACTTCAAAATATATTTATAAAAATACATTCATTTCTATTCGAAACAAATTTAGTCCCAGAATGAAGGTCCAGGCTGTTACTGCACTTAAGCACAATAGGATTCTGATTCTTTAACTCAGAAATGTCTCATTTTATCAGTCCTCTCTCAGCAGTTATATTCTGCCCTCTACACTAAACTCCAGGTACACACGATACACAATGAATATTTAAGATGAGCAAACAAGAGAGTGAACTTACTTTTTCCAGAAGGGCCTTTCCTAAAGAAAGAACGTTAATCATATTAAATTAATCTCAGAAAGTTGAACTAAACAAAAAGTTAAAAGAGGAAAAACTGTTCCCTGAGAATTTTTCCAGACTACCATTTTTCCACCCATTATTTGATAGCAATACATTTACAAACCTGGCATTCAACCTCTGCTTGCAGACAAAAAATAAAAATAAAGAAAGCATTTGGGATTTATCACTATGCAGAAGTAGACCCCCAAATATTGAGTCTAAGGTGGCGCTGCCTATTTGTCCTTTGTCAAGCAATATCCAAACCCAGCACCAATTGCACCAACGGTTCCATTAATTTAATGCTGCTTCTCCTGGACTCCATGAGAGACCAAAGGTCAGAGTGGTCTGTGGCAAAATGTTTAGAAGTTTGATTATGGAAATAAGACAAAACGCTAACAATCCTGGCCTGAGTTCAAACCTTTAAAAAAGATAAGGCTCACTTATCTCTTTATTGTGTGTGCCTCCTTTTATCTTTTCACAGTCCTTTCCCTCTCTGATCTGTAGAGGTGATCTTTCCGCCCTGTTAAATCATCCTTATCAACTCTCCTGAATGCAATAACCTGTTTGGTGCATTACTGATCTTTTAGGATTTGTATTTCATATATTGTGTTCCCTTTTCTTTTTTTCAATTTCTTTTTTTTTTTCCCCTTCCCCTAGTAGGTAGCTCCAGAACTCAGAACTCCTGGATAACTGCTTGGTTTCACAATTACTTTGTGCCAAAGGTTGGGTTTATCTGTGTGATTCTCCATCATAAAACTAACAAAAAGAAACTCTGAAGGTGAAAAGATAAACACCTCGCTTCTCCTCCCTCTCTCCGTGTCTCTCTCACACACACAGTTCATTTAATTAAGGACACTGTATTTCAGAGGGGAAATCAGAACAATTTAGAAGCCTCAGCTTCAAGATGTTTAAATAAAACAGAATTGTGCACTTCCCAGATAAATTAATTTAGATCCTCCGTTTCATTACCATGCTGAGGCTAAGCTTTGTGCACAGCTTGCGGAAGGAGGTCTACAAGGCCTAACAAGAACCGGTGCCTTGAGAAAGGCTGCCCAGCAGTGCCCGTTCAAACGGGAACTCCCCAGGGCTGTGGGCACTGCAGGAGAGCCGGGGCTGCGCCCCACGTCCAGCCGCTCCCCTGCACTAGGGTTATAAACATGGGCAGTGGGGACGGGCTGCGACCTCAGCGCCTCCCGGGCACTGCCCAGGCCCCTGCGGAAACAGGGATCATCCCCTGCCAGGGTGAGAGGGAGAGCTGGACCTCTGCAAAAGCCAGATTTCAAACTACAGCTGTTTGCATGAACCTGCTATTGGGTTTCTCCAGCAGGATTATTTTCTTGTTATTTTTAAATACTTTCCTTTCTGGTAGTAACACCATTTCATTTAGATTCTTACATTAAAAAAAAAAAGTCAATTCTGTCTTCTTAAAAAAAAAGAAAGCCTTTTGATTGTATTGACTGTATTTGCAAACTACTAGGATGAAACGGAAAAAACACTTACTAAGCAATAAATCTATCTATATATTTATAGACCCATAGACAGGTAGATTCATATATAGACAGGGAATTCATTGTCTAAAGGTGCCCTCGTCTTCCAAACTCAATAGAAGCAGGTAATGAGAGCTAGTGACTCAGTGTCTTGCCAAGACTGCAGTCTAAAATGTTAAGATATAAACAACCGACAAATGAAGCAGTGGTGCCCTGGGTGCTATTTTGAGCGCCATCCTCCAACAGCTTGTGTTTTATTTCCACTCCCAGCCATACAAACTCATAACCTCTGCTACTCAATCCACATGTAATTTGCCCATTTACCCAATTCCTACAGCACCAGCCCTCCTCAGAGGGCAGGACCGGCCCACTGCTCATTACACCTGGTCAATTCTTACCTATTTTCTCATGAAATTTTCTATTTTCTACCAGTCTCCTCTGTATAGACCTGACTTTGGGCTCTGGTCACCCGCCGGGCCTGTTGCCAGGAGCAGGACTTGGCTTGGCAAGAGGCCCCCGGAGGCCCTTGGAGCAGCTTTCCCACCACGCAGCACTAGTTCTGGTGGGTCCACATGCTGCCTTTCAGCACCCGCTCACTCATGATAACACCCAAGCGCTCACTGCCAGCCTGGGAAGGAACGCACTATAATTATAATTTGCTTTGCATAGATTTAATTAGCTCTTCTGTGCGTTAGAGAGATTTTGCTCCTTATCATCACCTCATCCTGCCACTAGACTGAACGCGCATCCCGGGGATCTGAGGACTCCATCTGACCCCGCACCGTGAATCGGGAAGCAGTAGTGATGCACACACTTCAACCACAGAAATAGTCTGCAGTAACCACACTGCAGTAAATATCCTGGAATGAAAAAATACTAAGAATTTGGCTCAACATAGAAAATGTTCATCAATTATATCAAGTTCTCCAGTTCTTTTAAAATAAAAAAGCACTGTGGATTTCCTTAGTATTTATGACAGTACAAGCAAAGCCTCAGTAGCTCCCCAGAAAAGCTGAATCCTTCATCCTCGCAGTGCTATAACCAGAGCTTCTTTTATTCATCGACAGGCTTCCTATGTGATAATTTAATACCATTAAAAATAGAATTTTTGTATTTTACCATTTTTGTGTCAAGTTCTCCAAGTTTTTTTGTCAAGTTGAACTGTGGCATAGTAGTATAAGAATAATTTAGAGATAAATTAGCATAATAATTAGAAGTCTAAAAGTCTTTATAGTGTTTTTATTATTTATGCTTGATAAATATTGCTCTGTCAGTTTATACAGTATAAAGTGAAGCTTAATGTTAGAAGGTTATTAACATAAAATTAGCATAATGAGTAAAAAGCAAAACACAAAGGTAATCAAAAATAATAAAGGTTGTTTCCTGTTGCCTCTCTCAAAGGGCATACTTTACACCCAAAAATCTGCGTTCTGGAAAACAAATTTAATTTAAATTAATTATGAGGTTCTATTTTAACTGGGGAAAATGGATCTCTTAACAGTTCTTCTAGAAGCTGCTTTTTTGTCTCTTTCAAACTTCTCTCGTACATTTGAAGCACTGAGAGAATGAGATCACTTTGGTGACACTGCTTGGGAAAGGTGACTTTAAAGAAGGGACACGTCTCCAGTGCAGCAAGGCAACTGAGCTCCGAGTTAGCAATGGACAAAGGTGTCAACTGCAGAGAGGACACAGACACAGAAGCAAGCCTTGAGACACTAACAAAATATAAAGACAAACAAGCAGCAGCAGGTAAATGATAATATCTCTACCAGCAGAGCTATTGGCCTAATAATTACTTTAGTAAATTAAGTTACATGTGAACATAACATTCAACAACATGCCTCAAAGACCACAAAGCTCAACTCTTATCAAATACTTGTCATTTATTTTTGCTGACTTGCACAGTTCTCTAATCATACTCCAGTCTCTCTTCCCAACCAAAGTTTGTCCCGTGCTGGTGAAACTCAGGGCTTTCTACTGGTCTTTGACGCACGGACAGGGCCATGGCAATGGGTCAGAGAAGGCAAAGACTCCACAAGCCTTCCCTGGGCTCCTCTCCCATGACCCAAATCCGGTTTATGAGGGCAAATGTTATGTGAGGGGTTAAATGCCACCAAAGGGTGATGCTTTAAAACTACCCTGTCACTATTCTTTGGGGATAAATATAAGCAGCAGTTAAATTCTCTTCTGCTATCAGACGCTGAAAAACCAACAGACATTTATCCAGAGCACAGAGCAGCACCCCACAGGAAGGCATGGGAATGAAAGAGCATCCCTCGGCTTTGCTCTGAGAAGGTTTATCTGGGAAAGATAAAAGAGGAGAGAAGCTGAAAATAGAGACACCTTTAGGTTCAGAAATTCAATTTTCCTGGGGATAAAGGCTGCTGGAAGATGCTCCAGGACAAAGTTGTCTCTGTCACGTTCTCTACCGCTTACCCTGTCTCTGGGGCTCAAGCACAAAGGAGCACCACGGGCAAGGCGAGGAAGCGCCCTGTGCCCTCAGCAAGGCCACCTCCCGGTATCCCACCACTCCGTCCTGCTGCCCAAGAGAGCAGCTAACACGAGGGCCCACCTAGGGCTGGAACAGCGACAGCCACCCCTGATACCCCAGCTGTCTCCAGCCATGAGACCACAGGACGTTTGCACAGGTGACATTTTTTTCTAGCTGAAAAAACCAGCACATTCTTGACATCTCTCCTGGGGTTGGTTCAAGGAGGCCCAAAGTCAATCACAAACCCCAATCTCTGGGGCAACACTTACAGTAAAATACAGTTTGGCATTAGTGTTTTTCTGAAACACTTTGTTTTCTACAGTCCCTGTACAGTGTTAATCATCAGAGATAACTCTTCTTTTATGCTGAAAATCCCTGATCCTTTTCTCTCCACCAGCACATGTAAGACACACTAATTGCCAATGTAAGGACTTCAGAAGAGATCTGGAAATAAGAGAAATAAGCCTTCAAAAAGGCACAGTAATTATGCAGACACAACAGATGCTAATAACAATTTTCATTTCTGTGGAAAAATGATTAAGTTTAAAAGTACAATAACGACGAGGCATATGAAGAGTGCAAGGGGGCGTAGACGGCATGAAGCAACGTATGTGTGATCCCAATCACTGAATTAAAAAGAACTTTCACACTGGGATAATCTCAAAAACATCCCCTCAAATAGCAATCTGTTCACCTTTCATGTTGTTTTCCTACTTGTTGTTACCCCTGATTCTCCTAGATACTAAAGTGATTTGAATTTTCCTATCAGTTTTCTGGCATAGACAAAAAAGACAAGTTGCAAAAACAGAGTCCCGAGTACCTATTCACTAGTAATTCTTCACAATGCTTTAAATATTCGCCTGTAGCATCCTAGTTGCCAAATTTCAAATCTTAAAATCAAGAAGCCAAATCTTCAACTTGCCCCCAAGTGCTTAATGCAACGAGTGCTTGAAAGCTCATAGCTCCACTTGTGCCAGTGGTTGGCTTCCCACCAAGTTCAAGAAAATGTTGGTTAAATTAATTAAAGTTCTGGGCCATCTCTCCCATTAATCAGTCTTTCTTGCGAGCACTTACTGCTGAATAAACTGTGACATAACCCATTAACTCAGCACAGGTTTGCCAGAAGTTATAGGTGCTTTGAGATCCATAGGAATGAAAGGTGCCATATAAATCTAAGGTATTGTCATCGTTTGATGCTCCTAATGTCTGCACTGAAGTTACCTTAACGATTATGGGTTGATAGCACAGTCGTTTCTGTTGGAAGTCAGGGCTGCAATTGCATTCCAAGATCAAACAGGGAGATGAACTGGCTGGTGAGGTGATGAGCCTGATATTAAAGCAGAGACACTGGCAAGGGATCCTAGAGAGCAAAGTATTTATGGAGGTGTCCTTTACAACATAACAGAGAGGAACAATCTGCTTGAAGAATTTTCAAACTAAACCATTTTTCTCTAAATGTCTGCACAAAAAAATCACCTAGCAAGCTCCACTGCACTGAGACGGAAAGATTTGCCCCCACACGTTCAATATTTCTTTGAGAAAAGTGCACATCTTCCCTTCACACAGTAAGACCCAGCAGCTACTGAAAGCAAAACGACCTAGTCCTCACCTTATGAGTGTCCCAGGAGACCTGCCAACTACTCAATGACACAGTGGACACGTAGGCATGATGTGATACCAGAACTAGCTTCAAAACAGGCATGGCCAGCAATGTCTTATGGTAGCTTGCAATTCAGCAGGGGAATTTGCATTTAAGTAGTATTAAATGGAATTCCTCTCACCACAACTGCCCTGCTAGCCTGGTCAAAGACGCCTTGGTTTGTACGAGCTGTAGCACAGGCCAAGTGCTACCTCATGGACAATCCCCCAACAATTTAAGGAGTGCCGTGTTCAGCACTGACCTTGTCTATTCACTAACCCTGGAAGGGCAGATCAAGTCCCACAGCACTCGCACGTCGCGACTTTTCCACCATCTAGTGGCTGAAAAGTTACAAATAATAAAAACTCTGTAAAAACTCTTTAAAAGTCCCATACCATGTGCAGGCACTTTCTTTTTTCTCTTGGTGTTACAGAGGCTCCTTGTTTTACAAGGAGATGGACAAACCAAGCTACTTCAGCTGCTATTTGCTGCTTAAGCATCTCATTTTTCATGGTTTAAAAAAAAAAATCCTACTTCTGTGGTTCAAAGTGTTAACATTTACAGTAGACTGGACCCAAGGACAAACCCTTGGGATTATACTTGCAAGCAAAGGAAGAATTTTTCTGTTGCACTGAATGTGTTAATACCAGACATGCCCAACTACAGCACTTCAAATGTATGTATTGGCACCTGAATCACTCCTAGCTGTTACACTCAGCAAAGGAGATGAACATCACGGGAGACAGATCACAGTTGAACTGCGTGCTTCTGCAGGGCCTTGGGAGACATTAAGGCAGATGTGGAGCTTGTCAGCATCTCATGGCTCTGCCCCACGGCACTGGGGCCTCTCCGCACAGGTGACGCCAACACAGCCATAGACACTCATGGAATTAAAAATTCAGTCAATGTTTGGTACTTAAACAAATGTATTCTGAAGAGGTAAGAAGGCCTTTCCTTTTTTTAATTTATGGCAAGTGCTTCTTTTATATATATCCTTCAAGTAAGTGGCCTACATCTGCTCTGTAAGCATATACGAAGACTAGATATTAGCATTTCTGGTATTTACTGAGATTAATCTGCAGACTGTTTACAGAAAGTGATAAAAATAAGACAAAGATCTGGCTTTCTGCTGCTTTCTGGTATGCTTAGCAAGAAAAACACATGAAGTGCACGGTCATAATCTTTTTTTTTGACAGATTTTTATGCAAGTTAAAAAGTATAAAAAAATAATGTTGCTTTTCAAAAATGTTTCAGTAGTTTGTAGTGTAAGCAACAGCCAGCATGAGCAAATAGCTCCTTTCTTTTACATTTGCAAGCAAACAGCACCACATTATTAGATCTCTCAGCTGCATGCTCGTGCTGGAACAAGCAGGGAAAGGAGAACACATTTTTCATGGGTGGTGTCACCTAGAGAGGTTAATGCTAAAATATCTGCAGGCTCTCTCTGAGAAGAGCCACTGAACAGCAAAAGCTGTTGAAGAAGACAGAGCGATACGACAAATAAATAGATGCCCTCTGTTACCCACACCTATCCATGTTAGATAAAGGCTTAAACTGGTTTTAGAGTTCTCCTCTAATCCAACTCTTCATGTAGGACAAAACATCCAACATCTTGACAGTTAAAGGCAGAAGTATTGCTAAGCCTGCAGGATCTATCTGTATCACCAGCCCAAAGCATAACATAAAATAGTTCACACAGTAGTGACTAAACTCTAACTTAGAAAAAACTTTGGACAGCTCTGTTATAAGTGTATTCCTCTCCCTGCCATCACTAGATACGTACTCTGGACATCATTTGCAAGTCCAAAATCACCATTTTCTATTAAAAGGTTGTGGTCATGCACTGGAATCAATCAGCTCCAGTTTGACTTTGAGTGGTCCAAGGTTCAGGGGAGCTGTTTTCACTCCAAAACTCAAAAATACAAAGTCATAGCAAGGAAGTGACCATCTTCCATGGTCGCATGAACCACGGAAAGTTTGAATTTGAATGGCTTTTTAAAAACAGTTGCCAAGTCAGGCTGTCTGCACCTTGGTGTATCTGCATACTGTGGTCATGGGTACATCTTCAACTCAACAGCAACTTCAGAAACATTTGCTTCAGCTGGGTCATGCTGCAAACCTCTCTGCAACTTCTCAGGAAAGGTCTGAATGAGTGTGTTTGCTCTTGGGATGCTTGTTCTCACTTCCCCATCTCCAGCAAAGGACATTGCTGATGAGGCCATTAGAAGGGCCCCATTTCGTTATGCCTCCTAGAACTGGTAGTTTCCATGAAAAAGACACCAGGACTCATCAAACTGAGAAAAAAACAAGAATCTGAAGCAGAGCCATCAAACACTAAGACATCACAGGAAGCAGAGGTGAATATTCACAACAAAGAAATTCCTTGTTTGGGAAGCTGCCATCTGGCTTGCAGCCCCATCTCTGCTCACCTCTCCAGGTTTTCAAAGGAGTAAATTTGTAACCCCAGTTCTTGTCTGCAGACCAAGACTGATTCAGCAGAATTCACTGATTTTTAATAACGAGCAAGGAAACTAGCAAGTTGTTGCAGATAGTTCATAAAGCAAAAAAGTGGCAGAGCTCAAATAAAGTATTCACTCTGAATTATTTTGCTAAAATTAATATATAGCACCTATACGTACGGGAGGTACAAAAACAGAACATTAACAACTTTTAGATGTATTTTAGAAATGTTCATGTCAATTGTATATAATTTTCAAGGTTAATGGCTTTTTGATACATAATAATGGAACTCCCATTCATTGTACATATTCTAGCTGCAAAACCTGTCTCATCTGCATAATCATAAATTGCAGTTGAGCAATCCTCAGCATGTGGTTATTCATTTGATGAAAATGTAAATTTCAATTTTATTTTTGTTCAGTTGCATACACACTGCATTTACAGAATACGAGAAAGAGTTTTTTAATTTAACCAATGAATTCAGCTCATTACAACCTACCAAGACAGTGGAGTAAAACCAGAATTTTGTGACTGAAAGCATTTTAAGCACTGATTTGCAATTAACATATTTTTGGGGTTATTTGTTAGCATCCAGAGAAAGTTACTATGTTTATTCTTACCCAGAAAACTTCTTTTTAGAATGTAGGATTGCACTGTCATTTTAAATTTAAAATGAGTGTAGTAACATTTAAAATAAAGGCACTCAGTTAACAAAAAAAATTCCATTCTCCCTCCACCCACCCTCAGAAAAAAAGCAATTCAAACTTAAATTGAAACTTGAAACTAACACTGAGCAAAATGTCAGAAGTAGAATGGTTGCTTGTCCTTGGGATCTGAAAGAGACTGATGTGAAAAAATAATCGGCTGCAAATCTGGGGCCGACTCTATTGGGCTGGTAGCTGAACGTGCTTATTTGTCACATGTAAACCGATATGTTGCGTGGAGACCTTGCGGGACACGGCCACAAGCGCGTGGTGCTGCCGGAGCGGCAGCCGAGGGCGCCTTGCTCGGCCCCGGCGAGAGCCGGGATCTCCGGGCCGCAGACGAGAGCGGCCGGCGGCGCCCGCCGGCCGCCCAGGGACCCATTAGGAGACTGAAATTAATTTGCTCTAACATTCTAACTCCTGCTTCTAATTAAGCCAAGTTCACGGTCTTTATGGAAGAGGAATAAAGCCCAGAAAGATGAACAAGTCCAAACATTTTGAGTTCATATAAGTAAAATTTCCACCAAAGCGACTTTGGACTTAATTAAAAATGTATTTCATAGTCACAGTAATGGGCCCTTAATTCAATAATTTATTTTTATTACATATCTTGGGAAGATTAACCTGGATTCCATTTTTCTTCAGAGGTAGCACAAGTATAAGTAATTAAACTTAAATTGTGATAAAATCTACCATTATAATTCCAAGACTTCTTTGCTTCCTCCAACCCTTCTTTTTCCTGCTCCAAAGAATCAAGTATTCCTCTCTGTCACTCAGCTGCAGTCACAGCTCCTCTCTAACTTAGGTTTAGGTCATCTCCAGAAGCAAATCCACAACTACCCAGACCTCTGCACTTCCCTGCACTAGGCTAAGGCAGCTATGGCCTTGGTTCTACCTGCTCTGACGAGGTCTGATATGAATGAGCTCAGCTATTTGGATGGCAGTACCTGCTGCAAGCCAATAATTATAACGGGAATGAGTGTTCCCGCCGAGCACTGGAAGAGCTGACCTGGAAACATGAAAGACATTCAGAACAGGGGAGTGAAATATGCATTTTCTTCTGCCTTCCCTCCAAAACTGAGGAGATTCACAGCCACAAAACCTTGTGCTATTCCGTGGTTTCCTTTGAGCAATTCATATCTGAATTTCATTTGCCTTTCCTGACACATCTTATAAAATTCTGAGTATATTTCAGGCAAAACCAATGAATTTTGACTACTGCCATACAGGATGAATAGTGATTACATGTATTTTGCTGGTAAATAAAGTGCTTCATTTTCTCAGATATGAGCAGTTCCATGGAGAATGCGACGAATTACGAAATCAAAGTCAGCACTGAACTCGTCTACAGGATATTTTATACGTATAAAAAACCATAGGTATATTTAGGCACAGGATGCAAAACACTAATCTTCTCTGAGATATAGTTAGCACCGCTATTCTCTCATCCCCAGAAGCAAACTCTGAACAGTGCAAGCGACTGTAGCCTAAGCAGCGAGGCGCAGCGGGCAGGTTTCTGGAGAGAGGAATGGCTGCGGGAAAGGGAGCGCTGGGCCAGCTGGCGCCGCTGCCTCGCGGCCTGGTGCGGTGCCCGCGCTGGCCGCTGCTCCGGCCCCGGCCCTGGCCCAGCTCCTCGCAGGCCGGGCCGCAGCCTCGGGCCCGGCTCCCGGCTCCCAGTCCCGGCCTCAGCCCAGCTCCTCGCAGGCCAGGCCACAGCCTCGGGCCCAGCTCCCAGCTCCCAGTCCCGGCCTCAGCCCAGCTCCTCGCAGGCCGGGCCGCAGCCTCGGGCCTGGCTCCCGGCTCCCAGTCTTGGCCCAGCTCCTCGCAGGCAGGCGGCTAAACTGAGCAGTGGCATCTGGGCACTCAGGGACTTTCCGAGCGCCCTGCACTGTGTTGTCTTGCGGAGAGGAGAAATAAAGGTGAAATAAAAATAATAGTTCATAAAACCTCATAAACTATCGCTGTGGAGGGCAGCATGATCTGGCAGGCTGAGCTAAGAGCTCTCAGTAACAGCTCGTTATGTTCCAGCTCTAAGCATCTCCTTGCTTGATTAACACAACTCAATTAATTCGTACATGTCTCCTACCTATTTAATGACAGTACCATCACGCTGGACAAAAATGCACAATCCAAATATATGCACAAAAGAGCACAAAATAAATACACGCAATGCAAATATACGCACAAAATGAGCATATGAAAACAACGCAACACTGCTGATGGCAGTATCAAAACCAAAATAAATAAAAATGTTCCTCTGGCATTAGCAAGCTTCAGCTATCACCAGGGGGTTAAACACCACACTGTAGCAGTAATTCAGCCAGTGGTTCAACAACTTAATCAAGAGAACATGTTTAAATGTCTAAGTTTTTCTATCACACACACACACAAAAAAAAAAAAAAAAAAAAAAAAAAAAAGAACATTTCCAAGCCAGCAAAGCCTCCCATGTGCCAAGTTGAGAACAAGTCAAGCCCCTGTTTCCATCAGCTCCTGCTGGACCCAACCCTCACACAGAGAATCACAGAACATGGTGCCCAAAGGCACTGAGCCGTCACGGGGCTTATACCAGCCATTTATTTATTTATTTAGGTTGTTATTTGTATTAGGTCTGGCCTTACAATGTATTTCATAATAAGGAACTAAAAACAAAACAACCCCACGGCGATTAGTAGCTACCCTTGCAACAACTCTCTCCAGGAAACTCAGAAATTGCTTAAAGAAAGAAGAGGCGATTGCTTGAGGGAAAACTGAGGCAGATTCTCACATAAGAATATTCGTGAAATGCTTTGGTATTTATAAACATCCACAGGGAAGCTTTTCCTTATATTTTCAAGAGAAAAGGTCTCTAATTCTGTATATGAAAAATGGGTCGTTTTCTCTCTCTCGTGCTCCATTAACGCATTAATATTTGGCATTTTGTACACAAATTATTTGCTAGGTTCATTCCAGAAAGGTGAAGGACAGTCCCTTCCCGAGGACATTTAAAAACTAGGAAACAGGAGGGAATAGAAAACAGAGGGAAACTATATTTCAATTTTAATATTTTGAGTCCAAATCAATTGCGGACCAGAGTACAAAATTTGTTCCAAATTGACGAATGGATCTTCAGCTGCTACAAAACGCAGCTACGCCAGCTGACCAGATCCAACTGCTGTAGCCCTGAATTTTAGCACATCCTATCAAATGCTGTCAGCTAATTCATTACACTACAAAAAAACCCAATATATTATAAGCCATAAATACCAAAGGATGGGAATACTGCATCCACAATCACTGACACATTTCTGTCAGGCTGATTTCTTTGAGTCCAAACAAACCTCAGCAAAGATTTTGTCATTAACAGCTCTAACTTCCTCTGTGAAGTGCTTAAATTTTTCCAGGCTGATATATTCTTCATGAACTACGTCTTGAAACATCAAGCATAAATTTCAGCGTTACTTTCTGCTACACTCAGAAATAAATTGAAAAACTTGTTTAAAATAAGAAATTAAATTACCAAAACAAGTCTACATTTTAGGTGCAGTAAAGGGTATTCTGGTGGTGACTACATCACTGATTTTTATGCCGCTGTCCCACCACGCCAGCACCATCAGTTCAGCATTAGTTACAAGGCAAGCAGTGCAGTTATTCAAATGTGACCTATTTTTATCTTAGAGACAGGTTTTTAATTTTGAATACTGCCTTTATTGAAATGAGAATGAACTTTTAATAAGATTTAATGATAATGTACTGAGACCACAGAGACAAACATATTCCCTGTAACAGCTCATACTTTTTCCTATAATAGCACATAAAATACAGCCAACCTTTACCAGTAAGCCTGAGATGTTTGGAGAACCCGGGCTTCCTTTAGCGTGGCAGCATCCTTCATTCCTGAAGGAATATAATGTATTGAACCTGGTTATGCAGCCTCGAAGCTTCAGCCAGAAAAACCCCTGATAGAAGATGTAACCAGCAAAATAATTATAATGAAGTTGTTTCACCTTTACCCTAATGCAAAAATGTGAGGCTCTTGAATAACCATCTGGATTTACATGCTGTGAGTCAGAATATAATTATGTGACCTATTCCCTGCTTCAGCATTTAATCAATTGTAACATTTCTGTGAATCACGCACTCCAAGCCGCACTCAGCGGCAGAAGCGGCTGCGCGAGGCAGCGCAGCCCAACACGGGTGCGCAGGAAAAGCTGCAGCTCTGCTTTACATTGCACGGGAATCTTCCCTACCTGACTCTGAAATCTTCATGAATAGGGCACTTAAACTCAGTCATCTTTTTAATACAGTGTAACATAAATGGTACTTAGATAATTTAGTGCCTCCCTGGATAAGGATCCCAAGGCGCTTTCACATAGAAAAACTTTTGCTAGTCATCTATTAAAAATAAAGACCCTGATGAAAAGGACTAAGCACAAAAAGCCCTATCCACAGGCAACAATTTTCCTGTTTGAGAAATGAAACATCTAGAAGGATTGTATACAAGACAAATTCGTTTTCCAACTTGTGGCAAAAAATTATCACATGAGTGTGAGGCCATTAATGCTCTATGAGAACAATGACCAAACGAGGGCATTTGAGCCACCTCCTGCCTGCCCCGCAGCCCGGCTGCACCTTGTCCCACCTCCTCAAGACACAAGATCCTTCCCACGATGGGCAGACCTGTGCTGTGTGATGGGGGGAAACACACTATTCTCCTGTGTAGCATTTATTAACATTTTAATATTAAGGATGCTTCTGTCTGTAGCACCGAGCAAGACACTTCAAGTGCAGGCTAATTAGGAGTGGCAGGCTGGTTTAATTAAGAGGTTACAAATCAGTTGGTTAAAACAAACATAGAATGCTGCATTTAGGATATTTAGCACCGTGCAATCTGTCTTTACACCTGTACCTTTATAATATTTTTGACAAACTCTTTCTGCAAATGCTTTTATGTTAATTGCTCTGTACCGTTTTCTCTGGGCCTTGCACAGTGTTCTGTGTTTCAGGTGTTGGAATAGTTTGTATTAGAGACAAAGCAAACTCTTCAAATGCAACTACATCCCCTCTGATTTTTTTCATATACGTAAATGTAACTTAAATCTGGTTCAATTAATTTCTATACACCACAATGAATACAAACTTTAAAAAGTAGCATTATTTGACCTCAGCACAGAGAAACGCAGCCATTAGCGTTTCTGGAGTTCAGCAGTCCATTTTAAAAATACAGATGTGAGTTTTCGAAACAGACTGCCTGCAGGTGTATAGCCCGTGTCACGAGCCCTCAGCTCATTTCGGAAGCCAAACACAGGAATGGTTCTCTGCAAGTAAGTCAACAAAGAGAGTTTGAGTTTTCTAACCTATGAACTATTAAAACATTGCAAGCAAGTACAGACCCACTGAGCCAATATATTGTAACGTCAGTTACAATATACCCATCTCTACTCAGGACAGTAACACAGGCAATGATGACTTCAAATACGTATTATATGAGGAGAAGGCAGCAGACTCCTTTCACTAACTGTTCTGCCTTTCAGGGCTGTCAGCCAGAAACAGGCAAATTATGGAAGCAAAATGGGGGAAGAGAATCTGTTAGCAGGGCTTTGAAGCTGTAAGCCCATTTAGGTAGTCTGTGCTCACATCTCTTATATTTACATCTCATGAATGCTCTAACAAACAAATTTGCCAACTGAATGTCTGTGGAAACTGTAAATTTTAGGTAAATATTGGAGTACTTGCAAAAAAAAAAAAAGAGTTTGC
>JAVCKT010005503.1:0-11061 GCA_032273925.1 Rhynchotus rufescens | reverse complement strand
TTATTGAAGACTGGCACATTCAGGTATTATGGTAAACACAGTCATTATCCTCATACTGACCACCCAGATAGCAATCTCACCAGGGCCATGCAATATTTCACTTTTTAAACCACAAGAATCAGCTATGTAGATTAGGAACAAGGACCTCACTGAGACAGCTTGCTCTGCTGCTGTCCATGCAGCACTAATTTTGTTCTTCAAAATGATTTTTTTTTTTTTTAAGCTCTTGCACATAGAGAAACTTTTGCTTCCTCTGTATTTTTCTTTTCGGCTACTTTATGCCCAAAAGACCAATACTACTTTTTACTCACAGTTAGGCCGTATCGTGGGATGCTGAAGTACTTCAGCCAGTTCAACCAGCCCATTACAGAAGGGAGGTTTACCAAGAGGCCAGAAAAGATCTGAAACAGCAGAACATAATAAACTGTAATAAAGTCACACATTCTTGTTCTTGCCAGCACTACCACTTCTGTACAGATAATTGTATCCTACCCACTGTAATGCATGGACCTCCTACCACTGTTATACCTGTGCCTACAGGCACAAGTGTTAACCTTGCAGCAGTGTCACTCAGCTGTCATTTAGCTTTTTGCAAAAGCAGGTTAAAATAAGTTGCAAGCTAGAGGACAAGAGTTTTGCTATGAGCTCTGAATATGTGCACAAAATACTACCAGGAATCTCCTGACAAGAGGTAACTTTTTATGCTATGGTAACTCTATAGGCCTCACAGTCAGAAAGTTTTATCACTGACATCATCACTTTAAAGAAGATTTTACATCCCTCATCTGCATGTAGGCAAAGTTACTTTCTCCCTCACTTGCTGGCTTCCCTAGAATTTCTTGAAAAACCGAAGCAACACTGAATTAAAATAGAGAGAGGGCATGTTCTTCCTAACTACTGTGCAAAAAGAGTCAATGCAATAGCAAAATAAGATTTGCAGTCTGTTTTCTTAAGTGATCTAGCTGACTGCTTAGATTTATTGTATTGGAAACATAAGGGTTTAAATAATTTTTGTAAAGAAAATTAAAACAGCACTTTGGGGGACACCAGGTTTACACAGTTCTGGTGTCACTTCACCTACAGAATTGTATCTGAGTGATGATTTGACACTTGATCTCAGGACTGTGGATTTTCAGCCTGCTTATGGCTGGTTCAATCCAATTTTCTCATCTCATCTCCTACACCCAGCTGTGCTCTATCAGTTACTGCATCACTTCCACCACCAAAACAACACACATGCAGACACAGACTCTTATATACTCACGAGCATCAGGACAAAACAAATAGTGATGAGCAGGTTGGCCACAGCCACCACCTCCATCCCAGCACTGATGGCCAGAGACATGGCAGTGGCAGTGTAAGATACCAGGACCAGGGTCAGCATGAAGAAGAAGAAGCGGCCTGCAACAGCCTGGTAGCCTGAACAAAAAAACAAAAAAATCAGGAGGAAAAAAGCCTAGTAAATAGTCACACCATGAATCCCAGACAGATACCTTTAGAATCCTACACAAGACATGGAAAATTGGAAAAGAAACTGTTTGGAGATGCATACCCCAGCAAACACTGTCAAGATAATGGTCAAACAACTTGCTATCTTAGATAGACGGTGTCTGCCCCATTCCAGAGTCCCAAAGCTATTCTGACATCAAGCACTTAATCAGTGGAGGATTCAACTGTATATATAATTCCTACATCTATATAAGATGAAGAAATTATCTCTGGCAGAGTCACAAATCAAACATGTTGGAGTATGACAGGTTCAATGAAAGCATCAGTTCTTTACCAATCATCCAATAACTGATGCATGAGAATATGATGGCTGGAGCAGTTCTCATGGGCAACAGATCTCCTATCATCAACGCCAAGAAGTAGGCAGACACACGGTAATATCCACTGGTGTACTGGTGGCTGCAAGAACAGCAAAGAGGAGAGTTGCACAGGGTTAGAGGAGATGTAGAAATGATGCTCAGTACGTGCATTTGGTCTGTCTTGGTTCAGCTTCTGTTCTTTGCCACTGACTCTATCTCTGTATGCAAGCTACGTATTTTTTTGTGCTATCACTTCCTCATCTGTCAAATAAGGGCAAATGCTGAGCTATCTCATGACCCTAGGAACGACACTGAAAGCACTTAGAGGCGACTGAAAGGCTGTGGCTGCTAAGCAGTCAAAAACTCCGCTGTCACAGATGGTAAACTTAGTGGTAAGCGAGGCAGCCTGACAAGAAATGCTGTGCAGGAGCCTTTAATCCTGGACAGTCCCTGGGGTCAATACTGAGCTGCTCTGAGCAAGCTCTGGTAAACCTATGGCACATCTAAACTTTAGGACTCTTATGCTAGTGCCTTACAGAAGTCATACCCGTTTTCCAGGCTTTAAGCCCTAGTTTCCTCCTTACTGCAGAACGTGCCTCTTGCCCTCTCATCCAGTAAGCTGGAGGTTATTCTAAACTATATTTTCTACTCATACACGCACTCAACTCAAGGAGCTTTTAGAAAGCAGCCAGCAGCTCTTTTCCTCTCAGCATCCTTGGTAAAACTTTTCCCATAACTTTTCCTTCATCTTTGCACCTTCTTACCCCTGTGGGATCATGGATGGATAACTTTTCATACCTGAAAGTGTAAAGACAGGCTCTGCCCTGGCCAGATAAAACACATTCCAAAACAGATGTTAACAAAAGTAAGGCAAATTCTTCCCGATTACCCATTGTGCAGCAGACAAATAAAAAGATTCTCCATCTCCACAAAGATTTTCCTTCTCCACATCACTTGCCTCTTTCCATTTTGTCTCCCTATTTTATGGGCAGACTTAGTGTTACTGTTAGAATCTATTGTTGCAAGGGAGAAGTGAGCTCTTAAGCTCTGACAGGCTAAAGTCACTTTGGTTATCCTGCAAGACATTTATATGTTGTCCCTTCCCACCACCTCTTCCCCCCAACACAGAGAGGAGGGGGAAAATGCCAAGTGGAAAGAGTACTACTACTTACACAAATAACTTCTTGTCTCTGATGAACAACTCAATTGCAGAGACACTGGAGAAACACTGGTTTGTGGTGACAAAAAACAAAGAACCAACCCTGAAAATGGAACAGTCAAGAAGTGAGGAGACAGCAATGGTCAGAACAGATCACCACACCAACTGAGTCAGTGTTTCTCTATCTGTAGCCACAGTACAGATCTAATTAACTGGACTACTGTAGATATTGGCTGTAAAACCAGGCTTGTCCCTTTGCCTTCCCCTTCACACTCCCTTTCTTGGTCCACATCTGAGAGCCTGATACGACCGTGGTCCTTTCACAGACTCCAGGAATATACATGTTACTGTTGCTAAACATCCATGGTGGTCCAAGCAGAGCCTTCCCTGCTGCTGAAAGCTGCCTGCAAGCTTCTGTTGTGAGCAAGCTGCAGCTTTCCCACTTACCGATTCTGAATGCCACTTCGATCCAGTTTTACACCAAAAAAGATGGCACCCACGACCAGAGCTAGGATTATGGTCACTGCGATCTAGAAGTGGAAAGAAAAAAGAAATGGAGGAAGGAATACTTCAAAAGGGTTAATAAAGGCAAGTCATTAGATAGTATTCAGTCACTGAGGTACATTCAGGGTTTAAGATTCACATCTGCCTAAAACTCTTTGTTATAGAGACTCAAGCCACAAAACTAACACCACCCTGGAAACTCCACATATAAACTCAAGGCTAGAGCATTTCCCTTGACTCCCCAGTGCAGAGACTAAAGAACTAAGAACAAGTCTGCAACCTTTACAGTTACCTACCTGTGCAACAGAGGCCTGTGGGTTCCTGATGAGGTTTTTCAGTGAGCGCTTGGACAGCCAGTAGAGCTGGGTGAGGAAGCCGTTTGCATAGGTAATCTCATGTCCCTTCTTGGACCTCCTCTGCTTGCTTCCCTGCGCAGGCTCCACTTTCCTCAGCGCTTCCCTTGTGCTCTGATACAGGCTGGAGTTGAGGTACTTCTGGTGCAGCATATCTACCACACTCCTGTCCGCGTTCTCCTCGGCCACTCCATTTTCACCACTCACCTCTGTACAGCAAAGACAACAAAAGGCTTCTAATTCCCCAGAACCTTACCTTCAGACAGGGGTCAGCTGTGGAGGCTGGGTAAAACAGCAGGAATGCTTCAAGTACCTGATTGTTCAAACCTCAATCCTGCACTTGGGAGGGTAGATTGAGTGAATGGATTTCCCTGCAATTTTAAGCCAATCCAGCTTGCTGCCTATGGCCCAAACATTCCTCCATCTCAGGAACAGCCACCAGAAAAATTATACTTTTTTCCCCCCATGCACTAAAGGCATCACTACCACAACTGCTTAACAGGTATCTAATGTATTCTTATAATCCTTCACTCATAGTTATAAAACAGTATCTCTGGTGTTTCCAATATTTCGCTCAGTGTAGTGTTATAGTTTGTTCTCATATCCAGTTCCAGTATTTTTCACTGCCATGTAAATCCATTGGCCCATCTGCCCTGCCTTCTCTGCAGCGGTCTCTTGTGTGACTGAAGATTTCTGCCTTTCTGTCAGCCATCCTTTGCACCTAAGCATTTTGAGTTCTTCAGTCCTTCCCATGTGCCCTGCTTTGTACAGTACTGATGCTTCTCAGTGCACTCTCATATTACTGAAGGAAACAAAATCCCCTTTAAAGAGCATCTATTAGAAGGGAAAGAATATTGAAAAGGAAACCTCAGATTACAGGAAAAAAATAGAGTATATAAGATCATTATCACCACATACTATTTCCTTTCTACTCCAACCAACAGCAGATTTCTCCTTTAAAATTTTACCTTTTTCTGTGTCCACAGGTTTACGATCTTCCTTGCTTGCTGCCACAGCAGTTGAATCACCATTTATGACATCAAGGAAGAAGTCAGCTGGGTTGTTGAAGGGTTCACATTCATATCCTTACAAAAGAGCAACCACAGCCCATTTGTATTGCAGAGAACTCATCTTGGAAGGTCAAGCCTATCACTACATCACTTTTACACAACCCTACAACATCACAGCTCTCTAAGAACAGCTATCATTAGTTACAGAAGACTTACCAATAGATTGAAAATATTCCAAGGCCTTCTTAGCAGGTCCATGGTACAGCACCTTTCCCAAAGCAAGTAATGTTAGACTGTCAAATAGCTTGAATATGGAATAACGAGGCTGGTGGATGGAAAAGATTATGGTTCGTCCTCTTCTGGAGAGCCTGAAATAGAAACAGAACATCTCTCAAAACACACTACACTTTTCATTTTGGAAAGAGCACATTGACCCAAACAAAAATTAATTCTCCAAATCTGAAACAAGAATTTGTTAGATAAGAGTCAACTCAGTAACAGCAGTTTCATTTTCTCTCTTGCTGTGTCACACACTGAAGGACCTTCAGGCAGCATGTACGATAACAAATATGACCACAACTATTATAACTATTGCTGCAGTTCAGGTAGACAACTTTTGTTGTTGCCTCTGAGCAAAGGTTTAGGACTACAGCTACTGTGTAAATACTCATCATACATTTTTTATTGTCAGGGTTGAACTTAAACCATCTAAATGGTGATATGACACTTAATGACATTTCCAGAGGCTGCTAGGTAAAGGAACCTGGAAGATTTCTCTTAGCTCTTGTACTGAGCATTTACTCACTAAGGAAGTCAAAACTATTTTCCTTCAGGTTTGTTTCTTCTCAAATGCTTTAGCACCGATGCCCAAATATCCTTGCTGATCAGAGACCTCTACCAACAAACAGAGCTAAATATCCCCTGAGATAAAAGCAGACATCATGACAAACTGAGGAAGAGAATTAGGGACATGTTCTCACGAAGTGAGCCTTGTTTGGTCCTGTTTATACCACAGGCCAGTTTGTTTCCAAAACAGATTTAGGGGATGCTTAGAGTAAATCTACAGATGGAATCTGATCTCAGCCCCAGGCCCTTGTGAAAGAAGAGCTTTTGTAACAGACTCAGCTGGGAGGTCAAGAAATTATGATTATGGGGCCTGACCTCCCAGTCCATTCCTCTCTGTGGCAGAGGGAAGCTGTCCAAGCTACGTTTGCTTTTTGGGCTTCAATCCAATGCTTGCTCTGGAAAGTTTCCCATCAACTTCAAAGGACTTTGGACAAGACCCAGACAAAGAATTGACTTCCACTTCTGAGACTACTATCCCAGCTTTCTACCCACACTGTAGCCACTCAGTCATAGTAATATTCCCTTTTTAATAGTGAGCTGGAAAAAAAAAATCCCGCGAGATCCCCAAGCACTGGCTCTTACTTCTTCAAAAGGATGAGCACAGCATTGGCTGTGCTGGCATCAAGGCCAGTTGTTGGCTCATCCAGAAAAAGCACTGGTGGCTCTGTGATGAGCTCCATCCCAATGTTGGTTCTCTTCCGCTCCCCTCCAGACACGCCACGGATCAGTTCGGTTCCTACCTATGGAAAGAAGTGTCAGGCATTTGCAATGAGACTCCAGTTGCCTAGCATGGAGTTCAGGGCTCCCCACATTCAGCAATCCTTTCATTTTCAGAGTACCATCAGTAAACGCAAGGGCTAGCAGCAGATGATGGGTCTGACTCTTAAAGGGCACATTGAGTGTTATGTAACAATAAGAAGATAAATTTATTTTCAGACGTGCCAACACCTTTTATCTTCAGGGAACAAAGACAGTACCAACAAGGAAGAGCTGAAATGAGACTGCAGCTATCAGAGATAGCTGACCTGCTGCCCAAGTCAAAGTGGAGATACTGCCCTGAGGGACAAGCTCTGCACAAAACATCTCCACCACAGCCAATTTTCCATCTCTTATTTTTGCCACTGCAAAAACAAATTCCTTGTCCCACAAAGCCAGGAAGTGACTGAGCAGCTTTCCAAGGTGTTACGGCTAGGCAACTTTTCCCCTCTGCGCTTACACAACATTTGGACATGGCCCAAGATTTTCCCCTCTAAGCTGTCTCCAAGCTGTCTCCAAAGTGGTCTGATTTCCAGCATGCAATACAGTTTAGCCAGGTTGGTGTTTATCTAAGAGTGGCTGCAAGCCTGCCAGGTTACCCAGCGTTGGCTTCCATAGGGAAGACGATTTCTAGGACTGCTGTTCTCACTGCTCACCTTTGTATCAGCCACTTTGCTTAAGCCCAGCTCACTCATGATCTGGGTGACTCGCTCCTCCTTCTCTTCAATGGGGATGGAGCTGGGCAATCGCAGGGCAGCAGAGAAGTGCAGATTCTCTCTCACTGTCATTGTGCCCATGACAACATCATCCTGAAAGCACCACAAAGCAACAGTTGATGAGTCTCATTCCCAGCCACCTGAAAGGGCACCAGAATCCCTATAATGGCAGTTGCTGGAAAAACGTTTGGAAGCCACAATGGAAACTAGACAGAATGATAACCTCTGCTTGAAAACTTACAGGACATAATGCGAGGTTCAAGATCATACAAGAGGAGTCAAGGGTAGACTTGAGCTTTCTGGGCTCCCACTTTCACTCAGCACCAGCCATTACCAACACAACATGCTTTCTGGATTAAGCTTGGTTGCTTTGTTACTTTGGACTTTGGAGAGATGTCTCAGACTGGACTGTTTTTCAAGAGTCTTTCTGGCCAATTATGAGACACTGAAGATATGGAGAGTTTGAACTAGAAGATCAAGATTCAGCATCAGTCTTTTCAAATGCATTCTCTGAAAGCCCTGCAACCAGCAGCTTCCAGAAAAAGCCCCATATTCAGTGTCTGTCTGCAATCAGAAGTCCTGGATGGCTTCCAGATTTGGCTGCTCACACGGCTGCCAAGAATCCCCTCCTTTTCAGCTCCCCCAGCGCTTCAAGGGTCTATAATTGGTCCAGGCCTCCACCCACTTCCCCAGATTCAGCTGCCTTTTCCTGTCTCACCCTGGGATGAAGCTCTGCCCAGCCTGCCAGAATCAAAGGAAGAACAGCAGGGGTTTATTTACTTCCTCGAATTATTGTCCAATAGTTTGGAGATATTTCTTGCCAATTAAAACTACTTCTGAATTTTAGAAGAGTTTGGTGCTCTTCCTTCCATGCACTCCCCCTCCCATTCCCATCCCTATTTTATTTGTTCACAACGGAAAATCCTGGAATCTGTCACTCAAAGTGTGCAAAATGTGCATCCACAAAGCTCTTGGTCTATACTCCTCCCTCTCCAGGGCTCCCAGGCCCTCACTGAGGTCTCAGTTACTCACCTGCACAACATATCCTGAGATGCACTTGAAGTTTGGAGGCTGTGGGATGCCATCTATAAGCACTTCCCCAGATAGGCCTGCTGGGTCCTTTCTGGCAGCCAGCACATCTAGGAGACTTCAGATAAACACCAGGCATTGGATTTTGCCATAATAAACTGCTATAATTGTTGACTGGGTAAATATCACAAGTCAGATCTGCTGTTACAGCCTGCTCACAGCATGCTGCAAACCAAAGATCATGGGAAGAGGTTTCTTCTGCTCCAGGACTTTAACTGTTTATGCAGAAAGCCTGGTAAGGATGTAGGATTTAAATATAAATTGTTCACCAGCAGTATCAGTGATCTATGGGCCTTCACAATCCACTACAGATGTTACCTCAGTCTCCCCAATACCAGCTGATCTGATAATCTCAAGGGAAAACACACACCAAAGCACCCTGCCAAGCAGCTGGAGCCTGCTCTGCAGCCAGCGGAGCGCACAAGTAACTACTTTGATCTCAAGGCAATTAATCCAAATAGGTATCAGCATGACTGCAGTTAAGACCAATGATGTAAAAGTAATTTTAACATAGCTCTGGACTCTCCTTACAGCAGATGCAGAGGTCAGCCTGCCTGCTAGTTCAGTAACCACTGCCTTGAGACTGCTCTTTTGAAAACATCCTGATTAGACGGCAATGTACTAAAAAGGGATGATCAAGGGTTACCATGAAGACAGACCGATGTGAAATATGGTAATTTTTTTCTGTTCCTCAAAGGTGGAGAGAAAATAGCATCAGCATTGACAGCAGATGGTCTGCAAGGTACTTCTCTATACTGTCATTCTGGTATAGAGCAATATTGGCCCTCCCCCTTGTGAGGCCACAGGCAGGTTTGGGTGATGATCCCGAGTAGCTGCCCTACAGAAAGAGATTTTGCCATTTTCCTGGCAGCCCTCAATAGAGGGGTCTCAGCCTGGCATCTCCAAAGAAGTCTCATCACAGTAACTTGGCACAGGACCATGTCCCTCCTGCCCCTGAGGGAGCTGCCAGCAGGGCAGAGAATCCACCTACACCAACAGTTCAGCTGGGCTATGGTAGCTCAGGCCACAAAGGGGGCTGCAATAAGGAGGGCTACAGAGCAGAGCATGGGAAGGTGGGCAGCAATTGGGTGACCACACCAAGGGCAGGAACCTCCAGTAGCGCAGACAGCAGCAGCAGGACACAATGCCTCGACCACTTCACGGAATTCCTCACATGCACACACCAAAGGCCCAAGCCTGAGGATTCCTCGGGTCTTCCCCAGCCCTCACAGATTCCCATATCCCCTTCAAACAGACAGCTCTGGAAGGATAGAAGTAAATACTCACGAGGATTTACCACTGCCAGTCGGCCCCAGGATAGCATTCAAGCCTGGCTTCATGATGCCACTGGAAGAAAAAGGAAAGGATTGTTCCCAAATGGGGATCTGTTCATACGCAGTTCATGGTGGAGATGGGATGGGAACTAAATGCTGTTGAAAGGAAAACTTGAGAGATAAAAAACCTCTTAAATCTCCAATCAATAACTGTTTTTCCTGTCTTTTCCTAGACAGATAGTCAGGACAGAAGCAGAGATGGATATAAAAGCAACCTAGAGCAGGCAGAAATTAAGGTGTCTTCCCTGCTGAGTTGGATCTAGAAAGAAGAAATAACTGCTTTCTGCTACTCTTCTCCTCCAGTTCCAGCCATACCCTCAGATCTTCTTCCACTTGAGCTTTGGTCCTAATTTGCTCAGATATTTAATTGAATCAGCTCCAGCTAAATCCTAGCTATTTCCCCTAAGTGAATTAGGGAGTGATCATATGAACTGCAGCCTGGCAGGAGGGCAGTCACTTCCCTGCCAACACACCTGAGTCTCGCAGATGACATGGATGTCCCAGTTCCACAGCAGCAGGTCGATTCCTGCTCCTCCAGAACTTGTTTTAAACAAACAAACAAACTTACTAGACATTATGAAGGATCTTCTTTTCTGCAGTTTTCCGTTTACACAGGAATCCACTGGACTGCTTGACCGAGTACTGGATGTTATGGAAACTCACAACAGAGCCCCGGGGGGATCGGATGGATTCTTGCGTTGGAAACGAACGCTGGAAGTTGCCTGTTCCTTCCTCTTCTCCAACAGCAACGACGCTGTGGTCAGATGTGTCTGCCATCATGTCCCTGTTACACAGGTCAAGCTCCACTGCAGGTAGTTTGAGGTCACTGTTATCTTGGGCAGTTCCCATCTGGTGAGACATACAGTGCAAAAACATGCAAGGAAGGAGATCGGGGTGAAGAAGTGTGCAGAGAGCAAGATCCCACCCGCTGCACGGGCCAGCTTTGAGGAAGGACCAACATCCACGCTGGAAGACAGTCAGTGATCCTGAACTCCAAGGCTGGTCGCTCCCGGGAAAGCCTTGCCCATGGGAAGCAAGGAAAGACCTGCTAGTTATATCAGCAGCACAAGGTGGGAAAGGTTACACAACGCATGGGTGGGAAAAAAAAAGAAAAAAGGCAGGGCGACCCTGCCATTAAACGGAAAAGCCTGCTTAGACTTTTGAACCTTGGTTGTCTTCTGAGCCGCAGGTGTTCTGGACAGTCACATTCTTATCTCAACAGCAGCGGCACAAACACTTTTATAGCGGGGGTGAGGGCTGCTCCCTCAGTGCTCGGCACCAGCGAATTACTGCGGGCGCGACAAGGGCGAGGGGAGCAGGAGCGGAGCCGAGCAGGGAGCGGACGGGCTGGGACCGCCGCGGCTCCGGGACCGTCCCGTCCCGTCCCGTCCCGCGCGGAGCTGCCGCGAGCTCGCGCGGCGCGGGGAGGTCCCGCTCCCCACGGCGCGCCCAGCGGCTCCCCCCGCACCCGACCCGCCGCCCGGAG
>JAVCKT010005502.1:0-15387 GCA_032273925.1 Rhynchotus rufescens | reverse complement strand
GTCCTTGTGTACTCTTGCTGTCTTCTAACTTAATTTCAATTTAGTCTAACTTTTAACCGTATTTAAATGTCTTTTCTGCTCTGCAGATTAGATTCTCTTAGCTTTCACAAAAATGCTGTTGTTCGTTAGCACAACAAAGTTTGATTCTTCAGACCTGCCAGTCTCTTAAGTTCTGACATCACTCAAACTCTTCTTATTATTTTATGACCTCTGTTACTTACTCAGAGTTCTCTTATAGTGGTAATCTCCCTATCATCTTTTTAGACTCAAAACAGGAACTCGGAGGAAATGTTATTGCACTGCTTGCTAACTTAGAAAAATGGTATCTTTATAGGGTTTATAGGTATCTTTATAGTTTATACAACTGCTTCTTTCCTTGATTCCTGTTGGGCACTTATTTATACTCTACTAGCTTCTTACTTACACTGTTCTTGTCAGCTGATTGATTCCCAGTTAAGAGTGCCTACTGTAGACATACCTTTCAGGTATATCCTAATGAATAACAAAAATATAAGTTATATTTGTGTAGGTTGCTCTGTATCTCTTAGCTTGTACAGTTAGTATTAGCCCACATTGTCTTTTATTTTGTGCATTCACCTTACCTTTGTTTTTTTAGGTGTTTATGTGTGGGATGTCGAGGGCAGAAAATATTTCGACTTCCTGAGTGCTTACAGTGCTGTTAATCAAGGCCACTGTCATCCAAAGATTGTGAGTGCTCTGAAAGCTCAGTCTGAAAAACTGACCCTTACCTCCAGAGCATTCTACAATGATGTACTCGGTGAATATGAGGAGTTTGTCACCAAAATGTTCAATTACAACAAAGTTCTTCCAATGAACACAGGTAAAAAAATAATTTTCTCCATTTTATTTCTGGTCTCTGAGAGCCAGCACTTGTAATGTTTGGTCCTGCCTCAATGGTCTTTTTCACATAACTATCATAATGGTATTGCTTTATGTTTCAGGAGTGGAAGCTGGAGAAACTGCCTGTAAGCTGGCTCGGAAGTGGGCGTACACTGTGAAAGGAATTCCAAAATACAAAGCAAAAATTCTTTTTGCCGGTATGTTAAGTGAATGATGCAAACTGTGGTAATGAGATGAAAGAGAGTTCTACCTACTGGCTATAACACTGTTTTCTCCTTTGACTGTTGGGATTATAATGGAGCATTCCTAATTTTTGTATGTTTTTTTTTTTTTTCCTTTAACTGAAGGTCTGTGTAAAATGTGATCCTCAAAGTCTTGGCAGCATGAGCTAAGATCCCAAGTTTTTGAAAGGTTTGTTGTACTGCCTAGGTGCCTGCAGTTGGTGATTCTGATTGAAAACTACTTCTGTATCTACAACAGCCTTTACAGGACCTTAAGTTTCTGTAAATACTTTCTTCTAAATTGTGAAGTTCAGTCTGAAATGTAACCTGTTACATTTTTTAGGGTCATATCATGCATATAGTTCTTGTTATTTGAATCTATTAATACCAAATTTAACCTTTAGAATTATAACCTTAAGAATTATAACCCCTGTGGTAGTATTTTTTTGTTTTGATACCTTCCTTGTGATCTGAATAGTCAAATTACTGCTAGCACCACAGTAAATTCTGCAGTTGGAAAAACTCTACTTCTCTCTAATGCTTTACTTACTGCTTTTATTCTGTGTTTTTAAGGTACTCCAGAAGTTGGCCTTATCCTAGTAAAGGCACATTGTGATCTTGATCTTGCAGTGAGCGTAGCAGTAATTTTGGTAAAATTAATGTGGGACTCTGGAAAGTCCTTATTATGGGTGCAGTACTTCCTGCCTTCACTTAAGTACTCTGCTTGGCTGCAACACACAGAAAAGTTACCTGTGACTGAAGAGACCATCGTGTTTTGCTAAAAAATAAGTTTATATATATTGGTATTCTTAAATTCAGTATTTTTTATTTATAGTTTTTTTTTTTTTTTTTAAATCGCATCTACTATTGTTCAACGCTTCTTAGTCTTAGAAAGGTCCAGAATAAATCTGATGAAATCCTGATTTCTGTTCGCTATAGCTGCCAGGACTGATTCTGATTCTTAGTACAGTGGCTGAACCATAAACTGTCATTAGATAATACTCAGACTGCATTAGATACTATTTAGACTGAAACTCTGAGTTAAATAGTAGACCATGTTTTCTAGGACCAGTCCCCAACCAAGGGACTCCTTTAAACAGATGTATTTCTTCCTCCTTCTTATTAGTCAGTTAACTTTTGCTCATTAGCAAGCTGATGTTTAATCAGTGATTCTCCATCTTGATAATCTGGAGATGCAATCATTTCTTATGATGCCATCCCCTTAACCATAACATTTAATTAATTGGAAATTGTTGTAAACCTCCTCTTGTAGGAGCTCAGCATTTTGGGTGAAAAAGGCTCTTTTTGGCAGCTTGAACAAATAAAAAGAAGGCTTTAAACATCTTCCCAGGGAATGTCACATAAATGCTGTGCTGGGCAGCGGGTCGGTGCAGAGCTTGGCGTACAGAAGTGTCAGCAGCCTTTGATCAGTAGCTCCATTGCTAATTGTTTTTGGAGCTCTCCAGCCTTCTGGAGTCTTGTAACTCTGGCGAAGAAGATGTTGACATCATTTCTTAAACATCATTCTTAATAACAACTTTATTGATTAGCAGAATTAGCTTTGAATTAAAACTTAATGGAAGGGTTTATTTTTATTGTTATTATTTCAACCTCTAAATTCAAGGTGGTATTTACTTTCTTCCTGCATGTAATGAGTATTATTTAGGAAAGTCCTACATATTTTTCTAAAAAGAGATGTTATCTGCCTGCATTATTTTCAGTGTCTCAGATTACTAAAAAGCTTACAGAAATTTTGTGCACTTGCCAGCTCATATAGTATAATTTTCTCTTGCTTTTCTACTGTGCTTTTAATATAGCAAATATGTGATGCTATGTGCAAATAGACTTTTATATGCAAATTTTTATGTGCAAGTATGCTTTTAGTATGATTTTTTTGTAGGATTAATGCAAAATGCTGACAACTGACAGAAGGATGCTCATGTCATACAACTCCTAAAATATATTACCAACTGGAAAGTGTGGTTTTAATTACCTTATAAACTCTTTTAGTTCTCAGATTTGTATCATATGCCTGCCTGTCAACGGTCTTAGTTGAAAACATGCCATAACTTCATTGGCTAAATGCTCAGTAACTATATATATATATATGTATTTTTTCTAGCTGGCAACTTCTGGGGCAGAACAATGTCTGCTATCTCTAGCTCTACAGACCCCTCCAGTTATGATGGCTTTGGACCCTTTATGCCAGGTTTTGAAGTCATCCCATACAATGACCTACCAGCTCTTGAGGTATTCTTTTTCTCCACTTAATAAATCATTTTATGCTGTCTTTTCAGTAAATGTCAAAGGAGCATAATTGAAAACTCTGTCCCTTGAAAAGAATAGTTAAAAATACCTACCTAGATGCCTAAGAGAAATATGCATATTATAATTTCTTATAGGATATGTTTGCGAATTATGTGTTAGTTTTGATGTTGCTTCAGAATATAAAAGGAAAACCATGTAGTGTGTTCTGTCTCTCACATCATTAAAATGTTCCAAGCATAATTGCAGAACAGCAAGTGTCTGAATTGTATTACAGTTAAGTAGACAACATTCCAAAGTTCGAACCTGGATTCTGAAACTAAATCCTTTGAACTGTTGAATTTCTTGGCTCTCCTCGACCTCTAAGCCTTTTAAGTCTTGGTGGTGCAAGACTCCATGTATAAACTTTGTTCTGAGCTGACAAAACTGTTCTGGAGAGGCTCCATTCTTTTTGTCTGAAGGTTAGCTGGGGTAGCATTGAGCAATTGTTTGTCTTGTATGGGGTAATGCAAGCTGAGTGTAAAGCTATAAACTGATCTGATAATCTCCTTGTCTAGGTTTTCAGTTCTTAAAGTTCTAATTTCCTGAGCAAGCACAGCAGCTAATCTTTCAAAACAGATAGTGACATAAGCCTCTCTGTTGTGACTGAAATGTCGCCAATGCTACTCATGCCATTATGACCTTTTGAGATAGAAAATCAGGTTTAAAGCTAGATTCAACTACCTATATTCATCTCCGTATATATATATTTTTAATTACATTTGAATAAATATTTTTATTCTCTCCTTCCTCCTGTGAACCATTCTTTTTCAGCGGGCACTTCAGGATCCCAACGTAGCAGCTTTCATGGTTGAACCAATTCAAGGTGAAGCAGGTGTGGTTGTTCCTGACAAAGGGTACCTCACAGGAGTGCGGGACCTCTGCACAAAGCACAATGTAAGGAATTCACTGTGACAAGGGGGCTTAAAACTACTGGCTCTGTTTACTGGCCAAATGTTTACTTATTTGCAGGCCATAGGATTTGATGCCCCCTTTAATAATATCCTCTCCTTTCAGTGGAATAGGGTAGGGATAGTTCCTGGTAAGTTGTTGCCAGAAAATACAAAAGATGGTTCTTAGCAATGCTCCTTTTCCCCATTACCCACCTTTCACTGTTTCTTACTACTGTCACCTATTTAAGTGTCTCATGGGAGTTCTTGAAGCTGCATTTATTGAAAATTACTTTAACTTTCTTTTTAACATGTTATTTTTCTTGAGCAAGAAGCCAATTACAGTGCTGGTTCTACCATGGTTATGGTAACGGCTACCAACAGTTAGTTATGGTGCTGGGTCACTGCGTGAAACACTAAAGGAAATGGTCATGTACTTGGGAGGGCTCTTTCTAGGTCTCCGAGAACAGAGATCTCTGTGGGTTGTTCTTCTGTTTTGCATTTTTTTTTGCATTCTGGTTCATATCACGCTCCTGAGCCATATTCTGTTACGTTCTGGCTAAATTCTAGTATGATATGTTTCGTTTTGAAAATTGGGAATTAATATGTAATTATTATCCTCTTATCCTCTTCAAGACACACTGAAGTAGACTTGGGTTCAATGTGTCTGGAAGGAGAAAAAATGTTTGTATTTCTGTGTCCTTCAGTTCTCACTGTTTATTGCTTCCTAAGCACACTGCCTTCCCTTCTTATTTCAGGACCAAGTTGGTCAACTTCTCCCCCAGGCCTAGGCCATCTCCTTTGTAAATATAAGACAAAAGGTCTGCCAACCTTGGAGTTTTTATTGTCTTAGTAAAGCCTATGTTCCAATAGAACGTCTTGTTTCTTAAATTGAAAGTGCTACCCATAAGCCCTTCCAGATTTTCAGAGGAAGATATGAAAATACAATCAATAAAATTGGCTTCCATATTATTGTGGCACTTACCTCTCATGAAAAATAAAAGATGTTTTTATAAATGATAGCACATGACAATAGTTTGCAAATTAGGGAAGGGCAACCAGAGACTTGGACCTAGATTCTAAACACCTGACTACAAAATCAGCAGGCACGAAAATGGCCTTTTCCAGAAGTTTCCCAATTTGAACCTACTAGTGATGTACTGTGAGTCAAGACAGACAAACTCTACATTTTTGGAATGCCCACTCACTGCTGTATTGCAAATGATTCTGTTTAATTACATTCTGTGGTGTTTGCCTTGTGTAGAAAATACATTTTCTGTATGTGACTCTGCAATATTTATTGCTTTGGTGAAAGATCATGGTCAGAATTAGTTATGGAAATGAAAGTTGTTTTCTCTTACATGCGGATTTTTCTTCTTTTTGTCTCTATAAAGGTTCTATTTATTGCTGATGAAATACAGACTGGTCTAGCCAGAACAGGGAAAATGCTCGCTGTTGACCACGAAGATGTGAGACCTGATCTAATTCTTCTTGGAAAGGCCCTTTCTGGTGGCTTATATCCTGTGAGTAATTTTAGTTGTTGATATTGTAAGACTACAAGCTGGAAGATAAAACAACCATACTCCTTGCATGTTGCTTTTGAGAAGGGATGTTCACAAGAGTTAATTGTGATTTATGATCCACATAGTCCAGCCTGTGAAAGGCACATATAAGAATAATGGAATATGTAACATTATGTTGTAGCTAAAATGTTTGTATACTATGGTGAACTTTCTGTATTGATACTCTTTTTAGCTAGAATGGTAAGTTACTAGATCATCTTCTTAGGTAGGGAGTATTTCTTTTGTCTGTCTGTCTGTTTTTAGCTGTTGTTACTTGAATTAACTTGGTATATCATGTGACGAATTTCTAGATGAATTTTGAAAATGGAGAGAAAAATATTAAAAGCTTATTTCTGAACAAGTAACATTGTTTCACTTTTTCAGGGTGCTCACATTATTTTTCTTTTTAATCCTCTTAGTAAATTCCTGCTGATTAGACCAGGAGTTACAGCCTGACCTGAGCTATTTTGACCAACTGAAGCTCTGAGTTCATAAACAGCATATTGAATCTTATTTTTGAAATAGTATTTTGTTTGACAAAGTGCTTCTCAGCTGTGCTTAGAGGTCATATATTATCTTTATAGCTAAGTGTGTTTGCAGGATAGGGTGGGATTAGGCTGTTTGCAGGATAGGGTGGGATTGTCAGATATGTGCCCCACTGTACAGACTTGGAAATTTAAATGGAATTCTGAGCTTGTGTGATAAATCCCGATAAATGAAGTAGCTGAACTTTCCATTTTAGGTCTCAGCAGTGCTGTGTGATGATGAGGTTATGCTGACCATTAAGCCTGGGGAACACGGCTCCACGTATGGAGGAAATCCTTTGGCTTGCCGCGTGGCCATCGCAGCCCTGGAGGTTTGTGTGCTTGGATGCCCAAGGAAGCAGTGTCATGCTGACACGGTCATCCTTTCTTAGCTTAAACAAGTGGTAGTTTTAGTTGTGCTATAAATAGAAATCTAGCTTTTGGTAAGAATGGAAAATGGGCAGTGATTGACTGTCTGCATTTGTATTACATAACAAAGCAGATTCTAAGGTCTTAATTGGAATTGTGTCCCAATTTCTGCTTTGTTGTTCTAATGTCTTAAATGACAAAAATTTTCCGGGGAAGATTTCAAGGTACTTACTTAAATACAGAGATAATTCACTAAGACACTTCTAAGTTGATTTATTTTACTATACTGTATAAAAGAGGCTGCTGCTCTGTGAGCTTGATAACACATGTACTGCTGGAGCTCACACAGAAGCTAGTAAAATACCTTGTCAAAAGTCCATATCTTAATCATTTTGTAACTGCATAATCTTATTTAATGCAAGTCACTCCAAAAGCCTCATATATTAAGCCAAGTATATAGACTTGGACAAACTCACAGATAAGAAAACCTCAGGTTTGACATTTGCTTGTAAATAAGGACAAATAAAAGCCAGTAAGTATGAAATAAAAACTCAAGGATATTTATGTTTCTGGTAAACATGAGAGAGAGCAAAGACTTGATACTTGTCAACTGGAAAGTGCAGCCTTTGCGGTGACACTCGGGGTGAAACAGCTTGTTTAATGCCTAATATCGTTACGTAGAGTGTTGGAAAGGATGAGTAAAACAAATGCACTGCCCGTCAGCTGATTGTAGCTCTAACTTCCTCCTAGGTAATTGAAGAAGAAGACTTGGTCAGAAATGCAGAAGTAATGGGTAACATACTGAGAAATGAGCTCATGAAGGCACCATCTGATATTGTGACCTGTGTAAGAGGAAGAGGACTATTAAATGCAATTGTGATTCGGGAAACCAAAGGTAAGAAAATATAACCAGTAGCAGAATCATAGCATGAAAAAATAAGGTTTTAAACTTAAATTGAAGATATCTTTGTGCAGTAGAGGGCTATTTTTTTTGCCACTGTATTTGATTTCAGATCTCATTTCTAATACTGTAGTTTTTACTGAAAGTGTGTCAGGCGTCTGTGTCTTATTAAAGTGATTATTTTTTTCCCAAATTAAATTTAGATTTTTTTTTTTTAAATTATAATGTTTAAGCTTGATGGTGAATATGGCTGCCAGGAGATACTTTTTTTACATTACATTTTTACATTACATTTACATTTACATTACATTTACATTGCAATTGGACTTGCCATGCCTGGAAAGCTAAGGTTTGTCAGACTGTAGAAGGATGGGCTTTCTGGCATCAGAGACATCTCTTCTGCTTTGCTGCCCAGGTTGTTTATATCAGGGGAGTTAGAACAGTCTAATGAATACAGTAAAGTAAAAAGAAGGAAAAAAGCAGTGACTAAGAAGAGGTTTCTAGGGATTAACACCTTGAATTACACCACAAAATGACTTAAAAGCTAGAGTGGACATTTATTTTTGTCATAAATATGCTAAAAGTGACAAAGTGCTGCAGGGAGATGTAACTTCTTAAGACATGCATGTGATGCACACAAATTCAAGCATAAAAGCAGCCGTACTGGAAGTCCTGTTGTGTTTTCCTCTTACCTCCCCATTGCAGTGGTTGTTTTCTTAGCTGCACATTGCTAGATCTGCACACCTTTCCACTGACAAAGAGCAAAACTCAGTGTGCTGGTGGCAGCCTCCAAGTCCCTTCAGACAAAGCACAATTTAGCAGCTGTCTCACCTCTTCCACTGCTGCTTGTGTCTGGGGAGATGTTCAGAACCGCCTGCCATCCTTACGAGGAAGAACATCCTCTATTTAACCGTTTCATTGCCACATAGGAAGCGATTTGCCCATCCCATGCACTTCAACTGTGCTGCTGATTCAACTGTAATGGAAGCATCTCTCTCTTTTTCCTCTTCCTCCTTCCTTTCTTCCCTCCGCTCTCCCTTTCTGCCTCCTTTTCCTCTCCCTGCAGACTGTGATGCCTGGAAGGTTTGCTTGCGGCTCCGGGACAACGGCCTGCTTGCCAAACCCACCCACGGCGACATCATCCGGCTGGCACCGCCGCTCGTGATCAAGGAGGATGAAATCAGAGAGAGCATTGAAATAATTCATAAGACCATTCTGTCCTTCTGAACCCTCTTCAAGTATCTCTGCTGACTGATCCAAGGCGGTGTGTTGAAATACATGCTGTGGAGGCCGCTCTTGATGCAAGCATCTTTCCTTCCTTTTATCCAAGAGGACTTAACTCTCTAAAATTTAGCCATGTCTTTTAATTATATTTGATCTGAGGAAAATATATCATGATTCCAAAGAGCTTCCAATCTTGAAATGTGTGGAAATGATGAGGTCCTGTGGTCACTTGGGTCAGAATATTTGAGGAGAGATGTATGTAGAAAGCTGTTTAATTATTGAAAGTCTTGCCCAAAGTTTAAAAAGTAATTTATATGTATTTTAGTAAGAGTGGTCATGCACTCTCACAGAATTCTCCAAAACTTTATATTTGACAGTTTTGCACCTTGGCAAGATGTCAGAAGCACTTGTCATTATGGTTCAATTTTTGTTTCTCATTTGTAGCTAGAAAAACCTTCTGACACAGAAGGTATGACAAGCTGGATGTTATGCTGGTGAGCTTGAGGAGCATCAGATTATGTCCTGTATGGAAAATATTTTGATTGTATAACGTGAGTTGCTGTTTTCAAGGCTGTTCTCAGTGTTTAGCTTTACAATCTGTAAAGCAGATCTGAGTGTACAGATCTGTTTTCGTGGCTTTAAAACTTTCTATAATCTAGATATTTGCATTAAAATATATGTTGCATTAAAACAATTAATGTGTAATTCCAATCATCAGCCTTTTGGAAAGGAGTGAGCCCAACAGTCCCACAGTAGCCGCCAGCCAGAGCCCCGTCCAGCACCGGTACCTTTGCAATCCCTGTGGTTCTGACTGTTGTTACCCTCGAGCTTCTGCTGTGCTCTTTTTTCAGGACTGGTGCTTCTGCACCCCCGTGCTTTTGGCTGCTGCCCACCTGGAGGTGGCTGCTGTTCCTGCACCAGGCTGTTGCTTTATCTTTATTAGCTGAGTGAGTTTCTGAACGCTGTGGTTATGCAGCATAATTCCAATTATAACTGAAGGAGAAACTGAAAGAAACCTTAATGTAATCAGCAGCTGCAACAAACCTTTCAGAAAGCAGGAGCTAGAGCCTCATCCAAAACCCTTCGCAGACGAAAAGGTGACTTTTATAGAATGATAGAGCTAGCAGGGACCTGAACTTGCTGCTTCTGCTATGTTTTAAACTCGCTTTTTACTCACCCACTAAACTCACTGTCCACCAGGACCATGGAGAACAGGTATTTCCTCTCTATACAACAGTCTTTTCGCATACCTACAGGTTGTTTTTATTCCCACTTCAATCATTTCTCCTTCCTAAATGAAAACTTGCTTCTGTCCTGATAGGTAACATTTTATAGAGCCCGTAGCTCTATATGCTCCAGTGCTGGTCTCCAATGCTCCAGTGCTCCAGCTGCATCCTCGCTGCTGCTGAGCAGAGCAGGATTAGTTGCTGTCACTTCAGTGGTCTCCTTGGTTCATGCCCGGTGTTGTGGTTTGGATTTTCCTGCAGGAATGTGGTATTTTTTTTCCCGTGTTCAGCATGTGCTCCCAGACTCCCTTTTACACCAAGTGCTCTCAGCAGCATTGGGGATGGTTTCCCCTACAGTTTTGACTTGTGCAATAAGCAGGAAAAATGTGTATGTCAAGTTCTGTGGTGCTCCTGTCTATTTATTTTTACCCTCAAACTGTTTTTCTGGCTTCTGGGAGCTGCTTTGGTCTCTGCTCTTGTTGCCCTACCTGCTTTGTGGTTGGAGCTTTACCTGCCAAGGGCTGCTCGAACTCGCCAAATTCCTCCTTCCCAGCAGAGCACTGCTGCCTGATTTCTGGACTCTCCAGTCATCCCATGGATGTTTCCTGAATCCCATCCCCTTGGCAAACATAGGAAATCAACACGTGTAATGCCTTAAATGCCCTTATTTAATATGTAGGCAATCGAGGCCTCTCCGTTGGCGCCGCGAAGGCCCCCGGAGCCGCAGGCAGGTCGGTCGCGCGACGACGCTCGCGGGCTGCGGGGCGGCCTGTGGCCCTTGCCTGGATGTTAACGTGGAGGTGGCTGGATCTGCCCCTGGGAGCTGGCTCCGGACAAGAGCATCCCCACGGACACCCTGCCGAGGGGGACACGCTCTGCTGTCACCTCCAGAACATCAGCCTTGTGGGCAGAGCAGGAAAGGGCTGGCAAGGGGTTTTTGCTCGTTTGGCCTAATTGCAGCCTAGCTGTCAGAACAAGCATAGAGTTGCACCTCTTGCTTTGGGAGCGAAGGGCAGAACCTCGAGCTTGCTGTCCACCATGGTACCTCTCCCAGCAGCTAATGTCCACTTCAGCAGCCTCCCAAAGCATCCGGCAGCGCTCGGCGAGACGGAGGGAAGAGTTGGGAAGGCCCGAGGAAAAGTTGGAGCTGCCTCCCTGCCACTGGCGACTGTCTTAGGGAGGGATCTGCCTTCGCCAGGTCATGGGCTTTGGGGAGGGAGCAGGCAAAAGAAAGGTTCCCTTGATCGTGGAAAGTGATTTTTGTGATCTTTATGCAAGCACATAATGAGTGGGATTTGGCTGCTTTTCAGCAGCGCTGCTTCCAAACTCAGCTACAGCTGCTCGTATAACCTGGGTTCTGTAAATCGGTCTCTGCTTTTGTTGTCTGGGATTTTAATTAGCCTTAGAAATTTTCTTCAGGGCTTTTATTACTGAAAAAATGTAGACAGCTGAAGTGCCTTTACCTGCTTAGTGCCAGAAACGCGGCGCCTGGGGGTTTGTGCTTGTTTTACATATTGCTCAAGTTCATAATGGCTCTGCTGAAAGTTTCAGGCAAAACTGAAGATCGTTTGCAAAGTAACATAATATATGCTCTGAATATATGCTCTGAAATGTGCAAAGAAAATACACAGGCTATTTCATAAAATATTGAGACTGATTCTTTGGATTTTTTTGCACTGTAACTAAAAGAAGCAGAGAAATGAGAGAAACAAGGTGAGAAAATGCCCTTGCATCTTGCCAGGACTATTCCCAGTGTTTCTTTGTGTTAGCAATGACTCTGTGGAAATGACTTTTCTTTGTTAATGCTTTTTTCCTGCTATAATTGATATTTATATTAAAAAGGATAACTTGAAAGATCTGAATATTGAAGCAGATTACTTACCCTAATGCTCTAGGTTTCTTTAACAGGAGCTACACAGCATTAACCTCTTCCAAAGCTGTATCTGCAAAATGTTGCTTTAAGGTCTTGTCTGTGAAAGCTTCATCTCTCTACATTTTATTGCCTGCATTTATTTCTGCAGAGTAACTTTGGATATTTGTTTACATCAGGTATGGTATGTGAAATGCTTGGTTAAACGAGCAGTGACTCTGCATTGAGTGGGAGGTAACGTGAGTTCCTCGGGGCACACGTGGATTTCAGTGGAGGGTTTCTTTGCAGGAATAATGCCCAGTTGTACTAGGGGCACTTTGGCAACAGCAGGATGCATATTTTTTGGCATGAAATCATGGAATATATACACCATCAGGGAGAAAAAAAAAAAAAGCTCTGTTTCTGCATAAACTTCAGTTTTAAAGGCACTCTATGTAACAGTGAAGAGAGGGAAATGGGTAACGGGGAGGTAGGAAACATAAGGCAAGTTTTCCAGCAGCCCTGGGAAACATGCTTGTGGCATTGTCCTTTATCTGGGGATCTTCTCAGCCTCACAAACACGGATTTATGTCATCAGACAGTATTTTCTAAAGTGAAAACTTATTAAAATAAATTGCTTGCTTTAAAGGAATTAAACGCCTACTGGTCCTGACCTGGTGAAGAACTGCACATCTTGAACCTGTTAGAAGTTTCCGTGATGAAGCAATCTCTATTTTGCCTTTCAACAACAACGTTAGTGGTTTAGTTAAGCAGAAAAACATGCCTTAACTGTCTTTCATCTTTTTGGCAGGCGCTGTCGCTTGTTCACTCCTCATCTTTTCAGTCTTTTGGCAGCAGATGGAGCCAGAAGCTCAGCTTAATTCTCAAAACTCGCTCCGGGGCGCCGGGTCACTCCTGAGGGTTTGTTTTCTGTCTTCCCTTGTGCAGCAAGTGGCACAAACTTTAGTCCCATCCCCAGGATGCGATTTACAGCGTGTGATTTCTGCTCCGTTGGGGCTGTGAACAGAATTCCCGTGCCTCTAGCGTGACAAATCCCCTGTAATTTGTAGCTGTCAAATGTGACCGACAGGGACGTGGGGATGTCCAAGAAAGCAAAACAGAGGTTTTTCTTCTCAATGCGCTGAAGTAGAACGGATCAGAAGGGGAAAGGCTGAGAGGAAATGTTGGATGTTACTTTAGATTAGGGAATTGCTTTGCAGGGGCCTCCCTGCAGTGCCACAACGCAGGGGGAGACGTGGCCTGTTGGGGTTCCTGCATTCGTGTGTCTGTGCTGAGTGATGGTGGCAGCTCGTTGTGGTGCTGGGGGGGTCACAGGGCCCCGCTGTGCAGGCGGGGGCAAGGAAAACATGCAGAAAATAATTAAAATGCTCCTCAGCTCTCTTTCAAGTGTGATTTTGCTTGCACATATAGGGCAGTCTTGCTGCAGCCTCGTGTGCTGAATGCTAACGTGGCCCACAGAAGACGTGACCATCAGGAAGCCTGTTTGTTGTTGTGTCCCTGCGTGTCGTCTTGTGCTCGCTGGAGAACCCTGAGCAGAGGCCGTGCTGGCTGGAAAATCCCCGCTTTGCTATCGGCGCTAGTCCAAACAAGAGCAGAAACCACCTCCCACTCCCTCCCATGAAGTCCTATAAATTTCCCGTGATTTAGGCTATGTATGAAGGCCCTGAAGAGTCCTGACCTTTTGCATAGCACAGTAAACCAAACAAAGTCCTGGACCTTGGATGAACTCCCAGTCCTTCCCTAGGGCCTGACGCATGGGGGACCTAAACCTCAAGTTAGTTAATACCGTCCTTCAGGATAGATGGGAAACGAGAACCCGGAAAGGCGGGCAGACTTACACCACTTACTTAACTTGAAATAGCAGAAAGGCTGAAAAGCAACATCTGGGTCCATCTTTCCAGCAGGGACTGAGAGGGGCAGTGCCAGTTAGGAGCGGTCGAGCTCCCAAAGATGCTATGGAGGTTTCCTGAATGTTGGAAAGAGCCTTGAGACCTTACAGGGAGAAGAACCACACAAGCACTTACCAGCCACTTACTGTGGCTGTAGCTCTCTGTGACAAGGGCATTTGTTTTCCTGCATCCCTGTATTATGTTTCATATTTTTTACCCTTAATGACACTGGGAGAGATGCTACTGTGCACAAATATTAAGCCTGAATTACTTGGATTTCAGGAGCTGTTTTTTTTTTTTTTAGGATATGTGAAAGTCCCTGACGGAAGCAGAACATATGAAGAAAGCAGAAAGCTGAAAGTTTTGCCTGTTCTGCACTTTAGCAAACCCCCTTTTCTGCCATGAGTGACCTGTCAGCCCCTGCTTGCTGCCTCTAAATGATCATCCTTTTGCACAGCCCTTAAACACCATCGATAAGGTAATTTCCACAGGCACCCTCCAGCTCCGTCATGTCATGAGTGTACAGTTTATTTGTGGAAACCCATGAAGTGCTGTAAAGAGGCAGAAAAAAAAATGCCTTTACATAAACTGACACGCAAACATTAGTCTGAGCTAAGCCTCATGTGGAAAATGATTAATCATGTTGGGCTGCAGCCGGGTATAACGAGTGCATAACGAGTGTTTTCGTGGTGGAAGTGGGGTGAAGATGCTGGCTGGGATTGAGGAACCTGCCGCCAAGAGCTCACCCTAAAGCCTGACCAGAAACTAAGCTCCACGGGCCGAGGCCTCTGGGGTTGTATTTAACAACGGGGTGCGGAATATTACCCGTAGGAAAGAAAAAATGCAGGGAAAACGATGCATTTTTGTGGGCAGCTTGACAGGAGGGCCGTGCTGCCTGTGTCCCCGGGGCAGAGCTGTGTCGGCGGGAGGGTTTGTGGTGTCTAGGCTGGGACGCCGGGGCCCGTGGCCCGCGCGGCGGCGCGTGCCCAGCTGCAGGAACTGCCCCTTCGCGCCAGGGCAAGGTCGGGTCGGAAAGGGACGGAGATTTGTGTGGAGTTAACCTTGGAGAGCACAAAAATGAAAACAAGATTAAAGGCGCATCGGGCAGGCGCTGCCTGCGCAGCCCTTCAGTGCCGAGGGGACGATTCCTGCCTTGCTAGGGACATGAGAGGGACGCAGAGAGCGGCTTTTCCGAGCAGAGCTGACTCTTGCTAGGGAAGGAGATAAAGCAAAACCCTCCCTCTGAAGAGGCCTCTTCTTCGTGGCGCCGCGTGTAGAGGAACCGAGATGATTTTATTAGTGGGATCGCCTAAAAGGACTTTCTAAGACGATAACACATGAGTCACGGGGAGGTTCCTCGCTGCTCAGCTTTGACTCTGGCCATTGGGTTTTTCCAGGGTATTTCTGGCAGTTCTGCAGCCTGATGTGCAGCTCGAGCACCCGTGCCCCAGGAGGGACCCAGTGCAGAGTGGATGAGGTCTGGGGAAAGAGCAGGACCTCCCGAGAAATACAGAGGCCTGGCCCTCCTCAGGGGAGAGTCCTTCAG